>PVJA010037661.1:0-20221 GCA_004027025.1 Myocastor coypus | reverse complement strand
TATGTTTATAGCAGCCCAATTTGTAATAGCCAAATCTTGGAAACAACCAAAATGCCCATCATTTGAAGAATGGTTAAAAAAAATGTGGTATTTTTATACAATGGAATACTACTCATCCATAAAGAATGATAAGTTTGAAGACTTCATATATAAATGGATGTATATTGAACATATACTCATTAGTGAAATAAACCAGACCCATATATGTAAATACCGTATAGTCTCCCTAATATAAGAACTTTAAAGAAGAAAACAAGAACTTAAGGGCATAACACAGCTGAATGTGTTATGGATTAAACAACGAAGTGACTGGAAGCAGACAAAGCAGAAAACATCAATAGCAAAACCATACACTGATGTAAACAGGATGAATCAGATATTGGTCTCAAGAACCTTCAAAAGGTTCAGCATATTGATTATAGCACAATGTAATGCTAATATTATGTTTGGAATACATGTCACTCTTGTCTTTTTGATATGTACTGCTCCGGGTATAAACTCAGTTACTGTCATTCTCTCAAAAGTAGTACTTGAAAATAAGAGACTGGGCCAAAAACCATATTCTTGACAGGCTACAATTTTGTATTTTCTTGAATTTCCAAATATCTGTGTCAAAATTGTGTAACTGCTTATATCACATTGTATGGAAAGTTACTAGAATATCAATGATAGTCAGAAAATATCATTTACAAGCTAAGTCAAAGATATTTGATACTCAGAAAGCTAGTGATGATAAGCCCAGTACCTATGTTATAGAGTAATAGTATCACAAAGCTTTTCTGCTGGAGGGTTGAGATTGTAAGTTAACAGACCGACTATTGGAGAAAAAGAAGCGCTATAAGGATAGCCAATATTTTGGCCCTAGTCCTTCAAGGTCAATAAAGACCCAGGATATAAGAGAACCTGTGCTGTAATATCCTATAACTCAGAGGTGTCCAAAATTTCCTGGTCAAGGAGATTATGGGACCTCAGAGGAAAGGGATGAATGAACTGCAGTGCGTCTGAGGAGAGTCACCCAGAGAAAAACATTCTCTCAGGCTTTCACAGAAAGCAAACTGGCCAAGCATTGGCCGTGACTCGTCCTGAAGGCTAGCACTAACAACAGTTCTACAAAGTACTGTCTATGGTCTCAAATTTAATCCTGAGGGGATTTGACCCTGGAAGATACAAAAAAAAATGAATGTTTAGTTATACAGGTCTTGCTTCGACTTGCCCTTGACCACCCAGCAAGGAAAAAAAAAAAATCCTTAATTACAATGCATGGAACGCAGAGCTAGATTGGTGAGATGAGCTTTAGGAGGCTTAGATTCAATAGCCTCCAACATCACAAGCTTCACTGGTGGCATACTGCAATTGCAAAACCTCTGACTGTGTATGTATCTGCTTCCTCTTAGTCCAAAGAGAAGTATATTCTTTCCTTTTTTTTTTCTTTCTTTCTTCCTTTTTTCTATGCAACATCAATAGGGAGGTGGGTCATGCCCACACACTGCACTCTATAGAATGATTGTGAGGACAATATGCAATATGTCAACTCTCAAAGAACAGAAGGGGGAAAAGAAAAAAAAAAAGTGATGTGGATTTAGAAAGGTTAATGTTTAATTGTTTGATCAATCTTATACACCTATATATATTAATCTAATCCGATCTGATGATGAAAATATGTAATATAACCATTGTTAAATTTAAACAATAAAAAAATTGAAAAAAAAAAGTATCACAAAGGAAAAAAAAAAAGATATTTTATTGGAGGGAGAAAGCCAAAAGTTAGGAAATTAAAATCATTTATATTCATACAAATTCAAATTAAAATGATATCAAGTTAGTACATTAAAAATATTAAGTTGCAAAAATCTGCAGATTTGCCTAATTTTAGTTATTCAAGCATCATGGATTTACAGGAATTCTTGTACGCCACAGATCTAGTTCACATACCTGTCTGAATTTTGGAGCACAAAATGATAATTAGTCAAGTCTGTTACATATATACTTCTGACTCTGCAACCTCTAGGTAAAAGTTCCTGAAGCAATCCTCACCTAATTCTGTGAGGAAGATACCTAAGCATATTCATCTCAGCATGTGCAGTGGAGACAGAAAGTTGGGTATAACCCAAGTATTCCTGAATACAGGCCTAAACTTATTTTAAAAATGTGAAGAAAATAAACCAAAAATACAGTGACCACAGGTCTCAACATGCAGGGCCAGTCGCATTGTATCTCTGTTGTCCAGGGATCATTGCTTTGCACTGTTCAAAATAACAAACTAGGTTATGCATGCAGAGACATAGATAAAACCTAAAAATACCATATACAGTGGAAAGGAAGTGATTTAACTAGGTCCCTAGCACAATGTCACTTATGATAAAAATAACTATGCATTTTAAAAGATAACAAATATGAATGAAACACATGAGCTGTGTATGGAACAGACTGGAATAACTGTGGGCTAGTATGAGAAGAATGGCATAGGGAAGTAAAGGAGAATGATAGCAATAATAACAGTGAGGTGATGCTAATAATCATATTTGTAAAAGAATTGTGTCCCATGAATGGAGCAGGAACAACCCAGTTTTTAGAGCTAAGGTTCAGAATGATTACACAGTTGGGAAAGGTTGACTACCATTTAACCGATATGACCACTTAGGGAATATATCAAAGCCAAAGAAGTAAAAGTGGAGGCCTGAAGTAGAAAGATGGGAGTTGAGCCCTCTATTAATTTAACTATCCAATGACAATAATGAAGCCATGGGGATTAATATTGCCCAGAAGAGAGTAAATGTTATCAGCCTCAATAATGTAAAACATAATCATGTAGCTAATAAAAATAGTGGGTGGTGAGTACCAAGGGATAAAAATGTGCTTATTTCTTCATTTTCATAGCAGGAAGTCAATAGATAAAGTCTAAATTTCAATCATGATGGTATAATAAGTATTACAATTTCAACCTTTAATGCTGTTCATCAACTCTCGTTATTAACTTTAGAAACATTCGAGTCCCACTCTTTCTTGGGAAGAATTTACCTGAATCTCAATTCCTTTCGGTTAAGTCATTCTCTTTTGTTATCCTCAAATAAAATTCAAGTGGATAGTTCATCTTAAAATCATCTACATGGCATAGTACATTTTGAAGTCATTTCTACTTTATTTTTATCACTCTATCTGCATAGAGAAGCACCTGGAAAGATACTTACCAAATGGTAATGATGATTATACCCGCATGTGCATATTCACTTCAAAATTGATCAAAATGTTAAAATCTTTGTAACTTTTTTCCAAAGCAATAGTTATTAATGTAAGAGAAAAATATCGAGGACATAGTGACGGTGACTGAAAACTGTTAAACTACAAAAGGAAGTAGAGTGAATAGAAAAGAGAATCAAGGCACCCTTACCATCTGAAAAAAACACAGCCCAACCAGAGTCTGGCCTTACTCCACAGTTCGTTACTGGGAAGGCAAAGACCACCAGAGAAAGTGAGTGGAAATGATGTCATAGTTGACACTAACAACCAGCTGCCCCTGTTCTAATCAGGACACACATCATTACATTTTACATTAAAAGGTAAGGCTCACCAAACAGTGTCCATGATGCACCAAGTTGCCGCATAGAATGCTCAAACAGGCTGCAGCACAGGGTCCTTGGTATCTGTAGTTATTTGAGTTAAATGAAGTCTGACATATTCCCACATGCCAATAGTAAGGAGAAACCTAATTTTTTCAGTCTATTAAATTTAATTCATTGTATATGTTTTCCTTCCTTATCATCAGTTCAAATTAATTTTTCTCATTGTCAACAGACTGACAATCTCACACAATTTTAAATCCAAGCATACAATATTTGCAAGGACTACCCATACCCACGGGTATGGGGAACAACATACTCATTCCATTAGGCCTTAGCAAGACTCTAACCATTACATAAAATAATTTATCCCTCGACGATAAGGTATAGCTGTAGCTAATTCCTCCTGTCAATTTCCATTTCAGCAGCAGGAATTGGGGTGTTCTCAGGAGAGGAGTGCTTGGTTTTCAGTTACATGCAGCTACAAGTAGAAGTCATCCAAAAGCCAGAATGCCAGCATAGGAAGAAGCTGTGTGGAAGGAGCATGGTATTGGTTCACACTTTACCAATGCTTAGCTAGGACTCTAACAACATAATTAATCTCATGGGACAGAAATAACATAGATCTCTACATTCAGTGATTGCACTGTGCACAGAAATAATAGTCATCATACAAGTGGAAGGGTTGCATTCCACAGGCCAGTGAGTGATAACTGCAGCATTGGCTTGTTATCCCATTTAAGCAATGAATGAACATCAGAGATAACTTTTAGAAGCAGTCTTCCTGAAAGACTCTGCATTCCTATATAGCATACAATCAGAAAATATTCACCATTTAAAACCAGGAAAGATTCCTAGAAACTGAAATACTGTTTTTGAAAATTAGTACTTACCCTCATATCCTTCTACTCTATTTTTTAATCTGCATAATGAGGAATGTGATGTTTCTCATTTTTAGCTCTTAAAGGTGGCTTGAGGACAAATGAAAAAGCAAGGTAAAATTGAAGCTTTTGGAACAAAGTTCTCTGTTAATCTAAACTACTACTATTATTATCATCACCAAATATACAGTGGTTTCAAATCCCAAATCTAAAAGCTTTTTCGGACATCTATTATTCAAATCTTATGAAATAAAATCCCTGCATTATTTAGCTCTTTATTAGAGCTGGGTAAACTGAGACCTAAAAAGAATAAGAAACTTCTTCAAGGTCATGCAATAGCAGAGCAGGTAAAGAAACAGAAATATCGATTCTGTGTGCAGCCGCTCACAGAAACAGAGGCCAAGTGAAATTCAGAACCATTAATATCAGAAAGAGTCTGAACCAGCAGCTTTTACATTTTAAAAATCCAATTAAAAGCACCAGTACAACAAAAATCTTAAAGCAATGCCCTTTGCAGAAAGAGTAGGCATAAAGCCATTTTCTCACCACTTCCTTGGTCATCTTTCTTGAGATCACATATATTTTTATTGGGAGTGGAGTAGCAATGTATTGCTACAGCAAGCAGAAACACTGCAATGACACCTAGGATGTGGAGGCAGATTTATTTACATTGATGGGCACTGATTGGGACCCTTCCCAGAATAGCAGGCCCTGATCTCTGGTGGTCTTGGACTTATATTGGATATGCAAGCAGGAAGTACAGAGGCAGAATACCTTATCAGTTGGGGGTTGGTCGAGTCCATGAGCATCACAATGACCAGCTGTGCATCGCAGTGACCAGCCATTTTTAAGAGACCAGAGCAATTGAAACTGGAACAGGAACTACATTACCTGACAACTAAGAAACTGAAATATACTATATACTCAATATACTGGCTGGGGAGCACTGTGTGTGTGTGTGTGTGCGCGTGCTGCAGGGGGCATTTTCTGTCATAGCATATGATCTCTCAACATGCTTATGAAAGGACATTTAGAAGAACCTCAGTAATTCCTTCATTAAATAGAATGTATGAAGTTGTCCTGATTTGCCATGAGTCTTTAAAACAATGAAGGCAAATATACATCGTTCTGCAAATGTATTTTCCTTGATTCAGTGAAACCAAAATGTTTCCTGAGTGCTCAGTGTTTCTGCAGGTGACAGAGGAAGCTCTCAGGGAGATGTACATCTAACATACAGGCTTACACGAGGCATACTTCTGGAATACTCTCTTTCTCCTATGGAATGTTCAACCCATCACCTCCCATGCAACCCTTCTCTCTCAGCTCAAGTTACATTTGGAGAATTCTTAGAAATCTTTCCCTAAGGCAGGGTTCCTCCTAGAAGGGCTCATTACCTGAGAGTGTGGAACAGCCCCAGGAAGGGGTGTTTTCATGACTCACTTGGTGTTTACCTAGTGTTTTTGAATTTTAGTAGAACCCTGGCTCTTCATATTTTCTTGCTGATTTTTTTTTTTTTTTTTTTTTTGTCTTTTAGGGAAGGGCCTACAGGGTGCTCAGGCTCTTGCTACCAGATAGGACTCACAGTGATCTGCCTGTTTACAGCCTCCCAAGAGCTGGGATTACAGGCATGCACCCCCACACCCAATCCCCATTGCCATCTCAGTGTGCCACAGGGGCGGGGCTGGCATGGCAGGACCTGGGGTTGAACCCCCGGCCCCTGTCCCTGCTTGCTTTTGCCTGTTTTTGATGCATTTAAAGAGTAGCCTGCTAATCTTGGGGGAATTCTCCCTCGTAATTGCATGGAATGTAAAGTGACAATTACAAAGCAATAAATTTGGTCCACATTAAAGATATGTTTAGCTGCTTTAGATCATTTTGAAAATTTTTGAAACGTTTCCACCGTGCTGAAAAAGGTGTCATTTCCATCACCACGGGGAGGAATGCACCAAATAGAAGTACTTGAGGGTGGAATGCAGTACTGGGGTGAGAGTTTCCTCATAGGGGTAATATAGTCTGAAAGAATTATGCAGAGAGGCTGGACTTTTGCTCCTTTATTGTTTTGAATTCAAATCTTGGATTTCTAGATTCACCTTGAAATTCTAGCATTATTACTTCCGCAGAAAAAGTTTACAAAATTCTATACATTTCATATATTTTTTTACCTTGTTATAACATCATTGAAATTCTTTTAGCTGAGAATCTGACAACACAATATATTCACTTAAAAATGTGCATTGGGTTTGGGATTTAGTGACAGAATCTTTGCCTAGCACACAAAATCCTGGGTTTGATCCTAAGAGCTTCAAGGAAATAAAGAAGGAAGAAAAGGACGGAGGGAGGGAGGGAATGGAGGAGGAAAGGAGGGAGAGAAGAAGGGAGGAAGGAAGGAAGGAAGGAAGGAAGGAAGGAAGGAAGGAAGGAAGGAAAGAAGGAAAGAAGGCTACCCTTTGCCATGTGACACTCTGGCCTTGGAGTCAGCTGAGTACAGACTGAAACCTTCACTAAATATAAGCTAAATGAACCTTTCTTTCCTTAATTTTGGATATTGGGTATTTTTTACCAGGTGTAGGGTCATTGCTGTGGCTATATTTGACCATATGGATTAAGATCCTTTAGGAATGGCTATGGGAAGAGGTAGAAAAGGTTTGGAGTTGTCACCTACAAGAGAATCGCTGGAAGAGCTTCAACTGTTCCATATGGGGAATTCGGGTCAAAACTCAAAATATCGGAAGCTTATAGAAATTCTGCTTGTAAAGACCAGGGTGGAAAGATTTCTTTATTTTTTTATTTTATTAATTTTAATAAGAAAGAACTAACAATGAGAGAGTTTTAAAACACATTAGTATGACAGCCACAGTAATTAATACAATGTATATTGTCTTCATAGTCATTGTTCAGAGTACACGAGGCTGACATAACTTTTCTAAATACTATTAGTACAAATATTTCTTCTCACTGAACTAAGAGAAAGTAGTTATATGTGCAGTCCAATTTTCCATAATAGTAGTGGCAATGTCAGCAGAACTGGCAATGTCAGAAGCTGTTGACTTGAGCCTTTTATAGCTCAGCATATTAATTTGGCTTTACTTTTTATACCCCATGATTAAACTCTTCTGCTGCATGGTTAAGAGACCAAGGTAAAGCAAGCTTTTGATAAAGTCCAAGACTCATTCATGTTCAAAGTCCCACAGAAAATTGGAATAGATGGCCTCTACCTCAATTTGATAAAAAGCCATCTATGACAATCCAACAGCTAACATAATTATAAATGGAGAAAAACTGAAATCTTTTACTCTCAGATGTACATGACAAGGATGTCCTCTATCACCCTTCCTTTTCAATATAGTTCTTGAATTATTAGCTAGAGCTTTTATACAAGAGAGAGAAATAAAAGGGATAAGAATATGTAAAGAAGAAGTTAAACTATGATTATTTGCAGATGACATGATACTCTAGTTGGAAGACATAAAAAACTCCACCAAGAAGCTACTAGAGTTAATGCATGAATTCAGTAGCATAACAAGATACAAAGTCAATGCCCCCCCCAAAAAAAAACCTAAAAGCTGGGCATGGCGGCTCATGCCTGTAATCCCAGCACTTGGGAGGCTGAATCAGGAGGATTGGTGCGAGTTCAAGACCAGCTTGGGCTACAAAAGTGAGCTCAAGGTCAGCCTCAACTGCATAGCAAGACGCTGTCTCAAAAAGACAAAAAAAAACCAAAGTCAATACCCAAAAGTCAATAGCATTTCTCTACACAGATAACAAACACACTGGGAGAGAAATTAGAGAAACAATTTTTACCTTTTACAATAGTACCATAGAAAATGAAATACTTAGGAATTAATCTAACTAAAGAATTTAAAAATCTATTCAGTGAAAACTATAGTACTCTGAAAAAAAACAGATCATAGAGGATTTCAGAAAATGGGAAATTATTCCCTGCTCCTGGATAGGAAGAAACAACACTGTGAAGAAGACCATGCTCCCTAAATTATTAGATTTAATGCAATCCCTATCAAAATACCATCAACATACCTCACAGACCTAAACAAATCATTTCTCAAATTTATTTGGAACCACAAAAGATTCAGAATAGTGGAGAGATTTCTGTTGGGAAGAAGGACTGCACTGGTTGTTAGACTCCAGGTGACATGTATTTTGGCTTGGAAGAAAGTTTGTCTGTGTTTTGTTTATGTCTAGAAATTTTGCCTAAGACTGAGATTAAGTGTGGTAGACTGGTTAACCTGACAATAGAAATTTCAAGAGAGTTGAATGTTGAGGGTGTGGCATGGTTATTGTTGGAGGCTTTTAATCAGATTTATGTGGAGAATAAAGATGAAAGAACACAGCAGGATGCTTTAAAATGTTATAAGTTTGGCCAAAAAGGAAGTTTCAATGATGCTGCGGAATGCAAAGATAGAGCTGAGAGATCTCCACTACCATGAAGGAACAAGAGAATGAAAAAGATAGCCTGAGTGTATTACAGGAGGTGTCAGGTCTCTGCTCTTTGAAGCCTGAGACTTTCAATCATGAGGGTCTTTGCCATGGGAAAAAACTAAAGAGTTCCACGTTTCAGAATAGAGGCAGCACAGAGAACTGGTTCATCAGATTTAGGGTCAGAGTGCTCAGCAATCTGGGTGCTTGACTCCTAGAGCCAAGAGAGAAAAAAACCTGGCCACTGCACCAGCTGACAGTGACCTTGGCATCATCAACCATGTGTCATTGGTTTTAGCAGCATAAAGAATGCAAGAGTTCTGAGGTTCTAGATTTCAGAAGGCTTGGAAGACCAGGCAGCGTGCCTCTGAGAGGGCAATATGTGAAGCAGAGGGTGAGAAGCCCAGAAGTTTAGAAAAGCCAGGAATGTGGGTCATCTAATGAAAGCTGTAAGAAAGGAACAAATCAGGCCTAAGAGAGAAGTCTTAGGAGCTACCAGCAGTAGAGTCATAGAGATGCAGCCACCTGGAGCTCAAACTTTGCTACAGATTGTTTCAGATGTTCCACATGGAACTACAAGATTTAATGTCTGCCTCCTGGATTTTGGACTTGCTTTTGTTCCAGTGCTTTGTATTCCCCTGTTGTTTATAACTTTTGGAACAGTAATGTTTATGTTAGGCCACTGAATGTTGGAAGTGTTTAACTTTTCATTTATACAGGGCTCACAGCTAAGAATTTTCCTTAGATCTTGGAGAAGACTTGGGACTTGGACTTCTCAGCAATGCTGAAATTATAGGACTTTGGCTACTCTCAGAGTTGGGCTAAAATGCTTTTTGCATAAAGGGGTGTGCATGAGTCATTGGTGAATGGAATGTTGTGGTTTATGTGTAGTCACCCCTCGAAAGCTTTATGCAATCCTGGGGTGGTTTCTGGAGTTTGTGACTGATTCTTGATCCAATGTTGGAATTGCAGGTGTGAATGCCGCACCAACCCTGGGGCAGGTATCTGCATTACATTATAAGTGGGGGAAAGAGACTAGCTAGCTGCCGCAGCTGCTGCCACTGTCCTTGATTTTTGCTCTTTGCCTCCACCATGAATGGCTAGCTCCTGCCATGTGACACTCTGCCTTGGAGCCAGTTGAGTATGGACTGAAACTTTGACTAATTGTAAACTAAATAAACCTTTCCTTCCTTACTTTTCAGAGTTGAGTATCTTGTCCCAGCAACAAGAGAGATGCATAACTGAAACATAGGCCAGCCTGCCTTGGAGCCAGCTGATTACAGACTGAAACCTTCATGAACTATGAGCTAAGTAAACCTTTCCATCCTTAATTTTGGGCATTCAGCATTTTATCACAGCATGAGAAATATAACTATGACAAGCAGCTTTGTGTGGTTGACAGTTTTATTTTATTTATTTATTTATTTATTTATTTATTTATTTATTTAGAATTAAACATGTTCATAGATTTGAAGCATTTATCACATGGCCTGCCCCTAAGGTTTCAAGAAATGAAAACTATTTAAAGGAATGTAAATACCCTGTACCTCCCTAAAATTGGTTGCTTGTTTGTTCTTGATGTTTGAAACCACACCATGTTCATGTTCTTCTGCCCCAGTGATGTCTCTTATCACTGGAATGCTTCCAATTTTCCTCCTGTTCATTTTATCTTACCCTTCTTGTGAGGCGCACCCCCTCCAAAAACATGGCAAAAACATGTGTATGTCAGGTCACAGTGCTCTTCACTTTGTGCCTTTGATGTTACGTACACTGTCATGTCCTCTCATTGTGTATTCACACTCTAGTTCTCTCCTTGCTTCCTGGTTGCTCATATTGTCTTCGGGGCTAAGTGCTGGCTCTGACTTCGTCCTCCTGCTGACCATCAAGTAACCCAAAATAGGACTTACCCCACTCCCTGTGAACATCCCAGAGGATCAGAGGTGCATTTAACAAGAAAAAAAAGGGTTTTCCAAACTTTATCATCCTTTTGATTTCATTCAGTACAAATATTTGGAAAACAAGTTATATTTCATTCAGTATAAATATTTGGAAAACAAGAATTCATATCTTCACCCTTCAACACAAAACCGAACAACAACAACAAAAAATGAATCTCACTTAAAACATATGACTGGTAATTATGATGGATGTAATTTAATGAGGTCATACTCCAATTACAGTCAATTGACATGATCATGAATTCTTAGTAAAAGCTCGAGAGTTCACTCTGCTCTAATCCCTCAACTGAAGAGATTTGTTGATCTGTACACCAACCAACAACAGAAACTTGGCTCATGTGCATCTTCAATATTAGAAATAGTGATCAGTGGATTTTAAATCTGCATTAGAGATATTAGAAGTGGGTTTTCAGTGATGTTCAAGGTATGTAGCTCGGCTCAAATATTTCAGATGGCTAAGTTGTACTTACTTCCTTGAATGAGAAGAGTATAGGACACTATGACTATCTCTGCAGAAGCAATGATGGTGCTTGTTCTTACTCCAGAAGTGAGCACCAGAAGACCTTGGGTTGCACAGCTTCATGCAGAAAATTGTCTGATCTTTTACTTTGCAATACTGGCTGAATCTGACTCTTAGGCATCTTTCTCAAAAGTTCATGATTTAAAAAAAAAAAGTTCATGATTTATATAGCACCTAAAAAATGAGAGCTGGGTCTCTATCATAGTACAAGGAAGACTGTGTGCCTAAAACTTGCTAACAAATAGGTCATTTAAATAGTAAATAGCTGCAAAGCTCATTTGGGAGGAAATATCAGGAATTAGTACTCTGAACCACTTCCTCCTCCACATAAAGTATCTTATCTATCCCTATTTATAATACTCAGAACTTCCAAGCAAAAGAAAGGAATGTGAAGCAGATTTGGAGGCACATGTATAACTTGGATTTGTAGGCACCTGATGAACCAGTAAGCCATAGAAATCTGAGCAGTCAGTGAACTAGCACTAACTGGGCCCCTGCTGTTTAACCTTGAACCATGAAAATGCAAGATGTAAGCGGCTGGCATTTCAAGGGGCACATAATATAAATCTCTAATATGGTCAAAAACAGTAAACCAACTGAGCACTGTCATTTTTACAGTGAATTTAGAGGACCAGAAAGTTACTAGAACATTGTTATTCGTCATGCCATTTTTTCTTAATTTCTTTATTTTTTCCAGATCATTTTCTTTATTAACATGCTTTTTCACATGCTTTGTGTGGAGTTCATACATGTACATCACACACCCTAATTTCTTTTTTACCCTGTTTTCCTATGTTCTATCCCAACCTGTCCATCCATCTAGTTCCTGGTTTGTTTGTTTGTTTTTTCCTTAATAGAGAAAAGTTGTATCTGTCCATATATTTCCTACAGGTCTAAAGAGAGTAAATTTGAATAGCAAAACTAAGGTATAAGGAGGTAAACAAATTAAACTTTATTTTTTTTAAATTTTGATTTACCTATCACTATGACTGTGTCCTAAAGAAAGATAAGTTTTGTGGTAAATACATAGTAGATATCAAACTCAAAAGTTGCCTAAAGTCCCAAACAACCAAATAACTCAATTTAACTTTGTGATAATTAGCTGTGAGGTCAACTTGAATAGATGCCTGGAAGATTTGTGGAGCCCAGTTCTCTGTGAGTCTGAGAATGACTGATACAGAGGCCAGCCAACTGAGGAGGGAAGACTCACCCAGATGCAGGTGGCACCAGCCAATAGGCTGTAGCCTGCACAGAATGAGAAGAGAAAGAAGGTCTGTCTGTCGTCTTGTTTCTCTGGTAGCTCACTAGGCTTTACTATTTCCTCTGGAGTCTCATTTCTAGTTCCTGTAGGATTCCAGCACAGTTTCCTCAGCCTTTCCTCACCTTCTTCAGCATTTCACTGGAGACTTTCAACTCTGGGAAAGAACTTGCCCCAGATTCTGCAGTGAAGTGTAGGCGTTGACTTGCAACTACATCCTTCAGTTCTGCAGCGTGTAGAAGACCATTTTACATTCTTCCACCCCTGACTGTGTAGGTGTCTATTGTAAGCCTACTTCAAAAACCATTTATAGATTTAACCAATACCAACTTATTTCATACTTTATAGGGATTCTGGTTTCCACATTTACCAAAATTCTTTAGCATAGAAAATATAACCTTGGAAATTGATAACGGGTGCATAATGTTGTTTGACAAAGGGGCAGTGTGCTGGTTCAAGGAGCATTGACGTGGACCAGTCTCTCTTCATAATGCTTTGGATGTATTAATCTGCCCATCCATCCTATGAGGTAGGTTGCATTATCTGCATTTATAGGTAATGATAGAGAACACATCGCATTTACATAATGTGCCAAAGAACAACAATTAATTAGTGGCAAATGTATGAGACTTTAAACATAGGGCGTTTGGCCCCAGAATCTGTCCTGTTAGGCGCCACGTCTATAAGAGGGTGTATTAAAGGTTCACATAAAACATTATACAGTAGGGGGTGCTCACTACATTTTATTCTACTTTCACTTATTTAGAGACCAATTTTATGCACTATCGATGCTCATAGACACTCTTCTATTAAGCGAACAGACCATTAGGTTCCAAACAGCAGCATAGGCACAATTTACTAATGATCTCATCAGCCAAAGGCATCAGTAATTTGACAGATGTGAGTTCAGTTGTAATTCACCCTTATATATCCCCCAGCCTCTCTCTTCTCCTCCTCCTCCTCCTTCAAAACATAAGGCATTTTGTATTCATAGGATGTGTGGGCTATATTTTTTCCTATTACTATACATTCCTTCCCATAACTTCTTCCATCTAAACAACACAACCAAAATAGTAAAGTAAGATTGTCAACAAGCATCGTAAGTTGCAATACACTTCACAGTTGTGGATGTCTACAATTGGTGAAGGCACTTACATAATATGGTCACATTCCATATTTACTTTTTGAATGTAGTTAACATTTATAGCTCATATATTTTGGTACTGTGAATCAAAGTCAGGATGTTGCACTTGCCAGGCAGGTGCTATACTATTGAGCTATAACCATGGTCCTATGGCTCTAATATTATTGGGCAGCTTTATTTTAACAGGTATCATGTTGATCTAGTACAGTATCATTGTTTCTATGAAGAGAAACTTTAGAAAATACAAGATACATAACACTAATTGATTAAATATAGGTAATTTTACACTATTCCCATGATAGCAGACCAAATTGTTGCTCCCATATGATGGTACTCATTCTGAGCATAAGGATATGACTGCCACGGGGGATTCATAGCTCAGTAATGCCCCAGGCTTTATGATTGGTCAAAAGTGCTTGATTCTGCAATTAACTCCCTGACCCATCTAGTTTCTCTAGTAGCCAACTAACTAGTCCCACTACTTCAGCTTTGACTTTCTCAGTCTCTTCTCAGTGCAGCAGACAGCAGAGCTCATTGTGCACATGTCTTACTCAAGAAAATAAAAAAACTTATGACCATACAAAAACTTGCACAGATGGTCCCTAGCTTACTGTGATTTGACTTAATGGCTTTTCAACATTACAGTGGTGCAAAAGTGATTTCCATACAGTAGAAACCATGCTTCACGTAATAGAAATAGTGCTTTAGCTTTTGAATTTTAATCTTCATGCAAGCTACTGCGATGCAGATGCTCTCATGAGATGCCAGGCAGCGCAACAAGACACAGTTCCTCAGCAGCCACTCCATCCCCAGGGGAAACAACTGACACCCTAGAGTGTTCTCTGTTGCTAAGCTAACATGTTTGAAAGATGATGTGCTCAATGCATTTTTATGACCCACAATGTTTTCACCTTAGAATACACTGATCAGACAGGACCCACTGTAAGTCAAGAAGCACCCAAGTGCAAATGTTCACAGCAGCATTAATCATAATATCCAAAAGGTAGAAATGGCATGAATTTCAATCAGATGATTAATAGATAAACAAACAACAATGCTTCTGTACGACAGAAAAGTATTCAACAGTTTGAAATAATGATGTGCTGGTACAGGCTAAATAGGGATGGGCTGTGAAAACTTCATGCCAGGTGAAAGAAGCCATGCATGAAAGACCACATACTGCATGACTCCATTACAGGCTATATCCAGAACAGACAAATTCATAGAGGCAGAAAGTAGATATGTTCTTGCTGAAATAAGGAAGAAAGGTAGATGAGACTAACTGCTAATAGGTTCAGGGTTCCTTTTAGGGAGATGAAAGTATTCTGAAATTAGAAGGTGATACGCAGTGAACGCACTACAGACCACTGAACTGTGTACTTTTAGAGCATGAATATCATGATGTGTGAATTCTACATGAATAAGGCTCTTATTTAAGAACAAAAAGACTAAAGATCTGCCTTCCTATTGCACTCTGAATTCATCTCGTACAGCTCCCTGCTCTTCCCCTGAGGACTCAGCTATGTGGGACACCTTGGGCTCCTGGGTCGGGTCAGCACATTCATGCCTAAGGTGTTACCCATGGCTCTGCAAGCTTCCCAGAACATTATCCCTCTGCAAGCCACAGGGTACCATCCGTTCTTCTATCTGTGCTCAGTGTGACCTCTCAAGCAAGGCTTTAGCCTGAGTAAAACTGCTGTGCTACCTACCCAACTCCCATGCCTTGCCCTATTTTTCTCTACTGCCTTTAAACTTGTGAAATAATTTGCTTCATTTGCATGCTGGTTATCTATGTGCTTCCAGTAAAACGGAAGACCCAATGAAGAGATTTGTGATTCTTGTAATTCATGTCCATATTCCTGTAGCTAAGAACAGCAGCCCTACTCTGTAGCACGACTGCAGTAAGTAACTGCTGAAGAAATGAGTAGCAAATCTTCCAGCTTAATTCCCTCTCTCACAAATGGCCCACCCTATCCTGAATAATAGAAAATCCCTAAGAATCCAGAAGGCAAGGAATCTTACTGAACATATTCTGTTACAGCTGGGTTGCTCAGCCTTTTCCCGGAGCCGCTCAATATTCCCAACATAGAGTTAGGAAGAGCATGATAAGAAAGAGATTCCAGTTTCATTCGATTCAAACCAAATAAGAACTGGGAAAAGAAGCTGAAGAAGGGCAGGATTACTGCCCTTGTGAATTTTGCATTTCAAAGGGATGATGATATTACAAAGGGTGAGTTGAGGTTACTGGAAGAAGAAAGAAGGATGGGATTAATGTTCAGGGGAGGTCTAGATTTTCAGAGAACAAAAAATGAACAGTAAGATCATAAACAAGAAAATGTCAACCCTGAGAAATGCTATCTAAGAACTTGAAATCAGGTGAGGTAGTCAGCCTGAGTTGGTAGCACCCACTGGGTACACGAGGTAGATTCTATCAGGAGGAGCACTTAAACTGAGGTTCAAAAGACAGTCAAAGAAGAAGACAGTCAAAAGAGTGAGGACGACATGCGGTGATCTTTCAGTGCTTTCATAATGTCAGGAAGGCCGAGCCTAAAGCCTCAGAGGGAAGCAACATGTGCCAGGGCTGGAGAGGGCTGCAAGGGTCAGATACTGGGTAGCTCTGAAGCCTCAGTGAGAATTTCCCCAATTAATCTAACGACAAAGGCTGTGCTCAGTGTAGCTGCACATACTGAGCACAACCAATACGCATGCAGATTTTATGGTTAAATGATTACTTTAAGCATTTGGTGGTGGTGGTGAGTGAACGGGAAAAGCCTGCAATTAGAAGCTAAGGAAGCAGCTAGAAGGCTGCTGCCGTTGTCTGCTCCCCAAAGGGTGGGTGTTCAAACCTTTCTTGGGCTACCTAGCCAGAAATCCACGTGGATCACAGGGGCATAGGTAGAGGAAGGACTGAAGCCCAAGAACTGCTAGAGGAGGGCCTGAGAGTGGTGGTAATAGTGCAAAATCTTGACTGTCTCACTGTATCCTATATTTCTCAGGAGAGGCCATGAGTCTTAGGATTAACCCTCTCAATCATGACTCAGAACTCACCAAGACAAGTAGCGATGTAGCACTCTCGTCCATCAGATCATGAGCTCTAGGATAAGTTTACAATTTAGTACAGAGCTCTTTCATGGCTCTCTTTCCTGTCCTCTTATGTATTTTGTGATTCATCCTTAATTCTTCCACATGCACTAAAGATTTATTCTTGCTACCCTACTCTCCCTTCTGCCTGTTGATGGCTACTCCTTGCTGTCTCCTCTCACTCAGCAGATCACATAGGCTTGAGAACTGTCTTTAGAATGGATCTGGTTCATATTACTTGGAGGCTCTTTTACACCAAGTAGCCTATTCTCTTGCTAAATGATAGTTATTTCTGATCTTTGCTCCTGTTATGGTCACATCTAGATGTCCCTCCAAAAACCTCATGTAATCACTGGGGTGTCTTCTAGAGTTTGATATTAATTCATGATCCAGGGCTAGGGTGTGAGTGCTACACCCGCCTTGGGGTGGGTCGTCTGCATACAATATAAGAGAAGGAGAGAGGCTTGTAGCTGCCACAACTGCTACTCCGTTCTTTGCTCTTTCCTATCTTCTGCCTCCACAAACTGTTACCATGGAGCCAGGCAATGTGGACTGAAACTTCCACAAATTGAGCTAAATAAAACATTCCTTCTTTAATTTGAGGTGTAGAGTATTTTGTCCCAGCAATGAGAGAAAAATAACCAAGACAGCTCCTTAATGGTAATCATGTCTATAGCTGGATTTCTTTCTGTCCCCATGGATAAAAACCTCTGATGTCCTAAGTCTACTCAAACTGTGGTAAGTGTCATCCCATTTCACTTGTCTGTTGCTGTGTAACAAATCATCCTCAAACTATGTAAATGGCTTGGCAAACACAACACATGTTTGTGACTCTGTAATCTGAGCCGATGTCAACTGGACCATGCCTCTTCTACTATACACAGTGTCATCTGGGGTCAGGATGACTGTGATGCAGTCTTCAATCTGGTACCTTAGAGAATGGTTAGAAAGTTTGGCTGAGGGGAAATTGTGGCCTCTGGAATTAAGGTACAGCACTTAAGAGCTGGCTAATGGGATCTGAAGTAGAACTGGGTTGGAGCATTCTACTATAGTGAGTGTTCCCTGGCTCCTGCCTTTTTCTCTTTCTTTTAATTCAGTCCACACAGCTAGAAAAGTTTGCAAATACTTCTCATTCATTATGAGTCCTTCTGTCTTTCTCCTCTGCTCTTATGAGCCCCAGTTTACCAAGGGGCTCGCAATAAAGAATGCCCCAGGATATGCTGTGCATGCCTGCATGTGTCTGTCTGGACCTCGTGACAAATAAAGAAATTACTGCCTTGTTCTGTAAAGGTACAGTTGTAGCTCTATAAGGATTTGTGCAAATCATAATAAGTTTTAAAAATCAAAACCTGAGCAGGGCGTGGTGGTGCATGCCTATAATCCCAGCACTCAGGAGGCTGAGGCAGGAGGATCGATGCAGGTTCGAGACCAGCCTGGGCTACAAAGGTGAGCTCAAGGCCAGCCTGAACTGCAGAGTGAGACCCTGTCTCAAAAGGACAAAAAAAAAAAAAAATCAAAACCTGTGTCCTCCTCCTCATACACATTTTTCATGAAGCCAATATAAGTAAAATGTAAAGTAATGTATTCCAGAATACTGTGATTCAGGTCTTGGGCACACATTTTATACAGCTAACAATTTGTAGCCCTATGAATTCACATCAATTACACTCCCCTTGCCCCAGGCCAGAATGATATTAGACTCTTCATTAAATGGCTCTTTAAATAAAGAGGCAATATGCTCTTTTCATTAAACTCTTAATAATCTTAGCTTGAACAGGACTGAAGAAATCACTAAAAGAAGCCATCAACAAAACAAGAACAGTCTCTGGGCTCATTCAGTGGCTATTTTCCTCATCAACTTCTTCCACCTAACATGGGAAAAGCACCAGCTCTTAGCATTCAAGACATTGTTAAAATTCTAAGGAAGTCAGAGTAAAGCAAAGACATTTTCTCTTAATGAAGTCTATCATAAAATATTGGTAATAGGGAAACTGCTAACTAGCCAAAAAAAATAAATAAATAAACAAAAATAAAAGCAGAGTTGCAGTATTGCTTACAGGGGGCAAATGCATTAGGAACAAAAACCTCATGCTGTTGCATCTCCCATGCTAGCATTCAAAGAGAGAGACTTTTTTCTTTCCATCAATAAATTCTGCATCAATGTATCCTTGAATTCATTTAACAAGAACCAGGTATTAAAAATGGGCTGTGCAAAAAAATACAGAAAAAAATCCCTCAGGGTTATTGTGGAAAAGAAAAAGAATATAATGCTAGTCAAGAGTAGTGAAAGAGACATCAAGACAGAATAAGAAAAGCAAAACAGTAGGACATTTACCAGAGGGAAATAAAGAAGTGAAAATATAGAAGAGAGTGGAGGAGGATAGCCAGCCACTGGGACACTATTACCATATGCAATTAAAATATATCTGCCCTACAGGCAAAATATTCCTAACAATTTTTCAGATTGAAATATTCTTTAAGCTTTAGCTCAAAGTTATGGTCCCATAAAATATTAAATATGAAAAAGAACAGATGATAAATGGAACCACAGTCATCTTTATCACATTACCTCTGTGTAACACCTCACACAAATGGAGTGCCTTCAGGCTTTACGCCAGGATAGGTGTTCAAATGCAAATTTTGCCTTCTTCATATTCTTTCCAAGTGTGATTAGAGATGGGTAGGCGTTTTCCAAATTTCTACTGCCACTTCATCAAGATATCCATTCTTGGGCCATATCTTTAGGGCCTATGATGTCCTAGAGGTTTCAGTCATTTCTAAATGACAATCTGTAGAAGTCACTCTGGTGCAACCCAAAGACTGAGTATCACTGGCACACTGTGAAGACTGCCAAGGTATTGAGCACAGTCTTCTTGAGTCTCAATTCTGAACTGATGACTTTTGGGTAGTGACCATGAGACCCTAGATAAGTCACTTGACTATTATAACAATTGGAGTAATGAGCAATCCTTATATCAGTTTACAAATGTGAGATGCTGATATCATCTTCTAACAAATCGTAATACTGCCCCCATAAATTTCTATGCTTGTTTCTGCCTGTCATTCCACTACTAATATCCAAGATGTATCCTTTGAAGTTAAAAACATGACCATAAATTTTAAAATAAAACATCCTTTTCTAGAGCCTTCTAGCAAATCATTCTCAAAACATATTTAAAATTCTGTTATGCAAGAGGCTGGGCCAAAAACCATATTCTTGACAGGCTACAGTTTTGTATTTCCTTGAATTTCCAAATATCTGTGTCAAAATTGTGTAACTGCCTATATCACATTGTATGGAAAGTTATTAGAATATCAATGATGGTCATAAAATATCATTTACAAGCTAAGTCAAAGGTATTTGATACTCAGAAAGCCAGTGATGATA
>PVJA010037660.1:0-20242 GCA_004027025.1 Myocastor coypus | reverse complement strand
TAATATGTCAACTTTCAAAGAAAAAAAGGGGGAAAAGAAAAAAAAAAAAAAAAAAGTAATGTGGATTTAGAAAGTTTAATGTTTAGTTGTTTGATCAATCTTATATACCTATATGTATTAATCTAAACTGATCCGATGATGAAAATATGTAATATAACCATTGTTAAATTTAAACAATAAAAGAATTGGAAAAAAAAAATAAATAAAATTTGATAGTAAAAAAAAAAAAATAAAAAAAAAATCTTTAAAGAGGCTTGGGGAGATAGCTCAGTGGAATAAGTGCTTGCCAGGCAAGCGTAAATACCTGAGTTCAATCCCCAGCCCCGAAAAAAAAAAAAAAAAAAAAAAATCCTTAAATGTTTCAGATAGAAGTCCTTTCTTTGGGGAACAGGGGGAACAGTTGGCTGAAACTTTTTCCCAGTTCACAGGCTTTCTTTTCACTCTGTTGGTAATTTCTTTTCATATGAAGAAAAATTTCAAAGCCAAGAGATCCCAGTTGTTTATATTTTGAAGTATTTCCCCATGCACTTTTATATTTCATTATGGACTCTCTACCAGTCCCTATATTTTCAAGATTTATACTGACTTTTCCTCCACTAGATTTAGGGTTTCTACCTTAATATTTAAATCTTTGATCAATTTTAACAATACTGTAGTGCATGATGATAGACATTGGTCTAATTCTAGCCTTCAGCATACGGAAAGCCAGTTTTTGAGCGCTATTTATTAAAGAGGCTATCTTCCTTTCAGTGAACATGCTTGGTTCCCTTGTCAAAGATAAGGTGGATGAGTGTGTTTGTAGTTATGTCTGTATCTTCTAATCTGTTCCACTGATCTTCAAGTCTGTTTTTTTTTTTTTTTTCTTTGCCAGTACCATACTGATTAACACAGTAGCTTGGTAGTATATTTTTTCAGTCAGGGATTGGGATGCCTCCTGCCTTTCCTTTGTTTCCCGTCATTGCTTTTGATATTTGAGATCTCTTCTGGTGCCACATGAACTTCAGGAATGTTTTCTCTAGATCTGTGAGGTCTTCTAATGGTACTTCTTTATTTTATTGAGCAATTTTTTGTCTAATATAAACTTTTATCTAATTGAAAAAAACTTGTGTATTACTAATTCTTTAAAATTTGACTTTTGTATGCAGTTGTCCATTTTGAGAATTTTTAGTGCTTTATGTGTTCGTATTTTTGTATTCCTCAGTAGCATTTTGCTGTTCTCTTCATATAGATCCTGTTTCTTGTTAAATCTATGTATTCTAACTTAATATGTTCACTTAGCAGTGCAGGTAATCTTAAGTCTTCATTTTGCTGATGATTTCTAGGACAGACAAAAATTATATAGTATAGTTTAGATATAATTATTGCAATAGTTAAGACCATGGATTTTTGGGTTAAGATTGCTTGGGTTAAAATCTTGACCCACCTACTGACACCAACTTGGTCTAGGACATGTGCCTAACTTTTTGTGCTTTAGCATTCTTATGTGTAAAATGGGTAAAAATAATGTGCGTTTCTGGAATAGATGACCAGCCACCTACCCAAAAGTACTCTAATTCACCACAGTGAAGACTGATCTCTGAGTACCGGTGCTCTAATATCCCTAAGAACTATGCTCCTCAAATTTCCATCCATCTACATTGCTCCAAGCAACTGAATTTAGGACAATAGAACATGACAGTACTGATCACTAGGTTTAGAACACTCAAAAATATGCCAGGTTTTCTTATCTATTCACCAATTTGACATTTATCTCTTGAGAGTCCTGACTCTTTCCTCCATGTGAAGCTCCATAGGTGGGTGGAATGGAGTGAAGTTCAGTCCTAATGGTATTTCAAATGAGATTACATTGAATTTGTTTAAAAATTTTTTGGAATATGGTCATTTTCACAAGGTTGGTTCTTCCTATCCAGGAGCAAGAAATATCTTTCCATTTTCTCAAATCTTTGATTTCTTTTTTTCAGAGCACTTTAATTGTCACTAAATAAATCTCTTATCTCCTTTGTGGGATTGATTTCTACATATTTTATTTTTTGATGTTTTTGTGAAAGGCATGGTTTCCTTAATTTTTCTCTTAGTGTATTCATTGTGTGCAGAAATACTATTGGTCTTTGACTTTGTATACTGATATGTACGTGAATTTAGTTATTAAATCTATGCATCTCATGGTATAGATTTTGTGTATTTCTATATAGAGAAATTATACAGATAATGATGATTCCACTTCTTCCTTTCCACTGCTTATTCCTTTTATTTCTCTCTCTTTTCTTATTGTTCTGGCTATTGCCCAGAATTATATTTCAGTAGGAGTGAAGACAGTGACATTCAATTCTTATCTTGATGTTAAAGAGAATTCTCTCTGTTTCTGTCCATTTAGCATGATATTGGCTGTTGGTTTGTCATAGATAGCTTTTATCAGGTTGAGGTAAAGACCATCTATTCCAATTTGCTGTAAGATGTTTTTCATGAATAAGTGTTGCATTTTGTCATAAGGTTTTTCTGCATCTATTAAGATAATCATGTGATTTTTGTTTTTGACTGTTGATGTGGTATATTGCATTAATAGATTTGCATGTATTGAAACATCTCTACAATTCTGGGATAAATCTCACTTGCATATGATGTTTATAATTTTCTTGATCACTTGCTGCATTTGTTTGTTAACATTTTTTGAAGATTTTTCTATATATGTTCATTAAAGAGATCAACCCATAGTTCAGTTTTTGATTAGGACTTTCTCTGGATTTGTTATCACTGTAATACTTGCCTCCAGAAATGAGTTTGGGAGAACTGTTCTCAATTTCTTTGAAGAGTTTGAAAAGAGTTAACATTTAGCCTTCTCTAAATTTCTTGCAGGACCTAGCTGTCACTCCGTCAAGTCCTGGGCTTTGCTTTGCTACGTTTCTTTGTATTTTATTTTCGGTTTCACTAACTGATATTAAGTTATTCAGAATTTTTATACCTTCTTAATTCAGGTTTGATGACTCATGTATCTAGAAATTTGTCCATTTTTTGTGTTTCCCATCCTGCAAGAGTAAATATTTTTAAGCAGATACTGATGATATCCTTAATTTATATAAGGTTGGTAGTAGTTTCACATTATTCATTTCTTTTTGCATGAATTTGAATTTTTTTCCTTTTTATATAATATGGGCTGGGGATTTATCAATTTTATTTGTTCTTTCAATGAACCAACTGCAAATTATTAACTCTTTTTATTGTTTTCTTTGTCTCTATTGCATCAATTTCTGTTCAATATTAATTTCTGTTCTGCTTATAATCCCTACCTTCTTTGGGGTTCGGGCTTGATTTCCTTTTTCTTTTCTAGAAGCTTGAGGTACAGCACTACATTGTTTATTTGGAAGCATTCTGTTTTCCTGATGTGATAATTCACCACTATAATTTCCCCTCTTAAAACAGATTTTATTACACCCCACAGGTTCTGGTAATTTGCATCTGCATTTTTATTTGATTGTAAATATTGCTTAATTCTTATTTAATATCATCTGTGATCAACTGACTGTTCAAGAGGGTGTTGTTTAATGTCCATGTGTTTATGGAGTTCTTCAGAGTTCTTTTGTCAGTAATTTCCATTTTAATTGCACTGTGGTCAGATAATATGCATGGTATAATTCCAATTCCTTTTCATTTACTTAAGCATGCTCTAAGAGCTAGCATCTGGTACATATTGGAGAATGTCCCATGTGCAGCTTAGAAAAATTTGTATTCTGATGTTGCCGTGCGAAACACTCTTTAAAGATCTACTGAGTCAATTTCTTCAAAAGTTTAGCTAAATTCTGTTATCTCTTTATTCACTCTTGCCTTGTTGAGCTACATGTTTGTGAAAATGGAGTGTTAAAGTCTCCTCACTGCATTTTTGCTCACTTTATTTTTCAAGTCTATTAAAATTTCTTATATTGTTTAAAGTTCCTACATTGGATACATATATATTCATGATTTTTTTCTCTTCCTCTTGAAGTTTTCCCCTAACAAGTTTATGGGTTTCTTTATCTCTTTTAATCATTCTTGGTTTGAAGTTGACATTGTCAGTAAACAGAATAGCTATCTCTGCTTTATGCTGGGTTCCTGTCATATGGAGTATTGTTTTCCTTTTTCTGACTTTTCTTGTATTAATTTTCTTTCGAATTAAATATGTTTCTTGCATATGGCATATTCTTGGATTTTCTTTCTTTCTTTCTTTCTTTCTTTCTTTCTTTCTTTCTTTCTTTCTTTCTTTCTTCCTTTTTTAGGTTCTTACTATTAGATCAGACTCAATGATCTGCCTGTTTACAGCCTCCCAAAAGCTGGGATTATAGGCACACACAACCATGTCCAGTGTCATTTGCTGTCTCAGTGTGCCCTGAGGTGAGGGTTGGCACCACAGACCCTGGGACCAAACCCCAAGGCCCTGTGCCTGTTGGAAGGCACTTTAATCCACTGAGCTATTTGGTCAGTTCTGGATTCTGTTTCGTGATGCACTCTGCCAATCTACTTCTTTTAATTGGTGAATTGAGGCCATTTATAACAATGGTTATACCTGATACATTTTGATTTATCTTTATCATGTTATTTTTCTGTTGTAACTTTCCTACTTTCCCACTCTGTTTAATCAGTTGTTTTACTTGGTAATTCCTTTTGATTGTTCTTGAATTTTTGGTCATTTTTGTCCCTTTTTCAAATATCTATGAACATTCTTTGTAGGATTGGTTTGGTGACTGTGAATTTCATCAGTTTTTCTTTGTCATGGAAGTATATTACCACTTCACTAAATCTACTGGCTTGTTTTGCATGATATGTCAATTTGAGTTAGAAGTTGTTTGATATTAGAATCTGAACTACTTTACCCCAATCTCTTCTTGACTCGATGGTTAGTGTTGAGAAATTTTCTGTGATTCTGATGGGCTTTACATTATAGTTAATTTGTTCTTTTCTGTAAGAGCTTTTAATATATTTCTTTTGCTCAATTACTGGGATCTTGATTATTATGTTTGTATATAATTAGGTATCCATTTAGGTGTATATTTAATTTGAGTTTGGCTAATTGAGTTCTACATACCTCACTAACTCTATGTCATATTCATTTCCCTGGAAAATTGTCTACTATGACTTTTACAAAATTCTTTTCTTATTCTTTTTGTGTGTGTGTGTTCAGGATCTCAGTACACAGCTTGAACTCAAAGTGATCTTTCTGTTTTCAGCCTTCCCAGTGTTGTGATTACAGGTGTGTGTCACCACACCTGGACTCAATAACATCAACCCAACTAAAAATACACTCAGACATATCATTTTCAAGATCCCAGAAATCCAGCACAAGAACAACATATTAGAAGCTACTAAAGAAAACAAATAGATCACATTTAAAGGAAAACCCATCAGAATAATGTCAGATTTCTATTCATAAACCACGAAGTCAAGAAGAGCATGGAGCAGAGTTCTTCAAGTGGTTCATGAAGACAAATTCCGGCCCAGACTGCTATACCCTGAAAGACTCTCTTTCAAGTTTGATGGAAAGTAAAACATTTCCAGGACAAAGAACAGTTATGGAATTTCATGATGATAAAGCCAGTCCTACACAGACTACTAAAAGATACTCTAGAAATAATCCAAAATGTTCAGAACTCCACAAATAAGAATAGAAAGAACTGACCCCACAGGACAAATAATTAAACACAGGAGATAAGGGGGTAACCAACAGCAGGTAAATAACATGGCAAGCACAAATCAATACATCTCAATTATAATCATCAGTGTAAAAAATCTTGATTCAGCAATTAAAAGAAATAGACTGACATGGTGGATTAGGAGGGAAAGCCCACCAATATGCTGTATAGAAGAAAGACACTTAACTCATAAAGAAATTCATAGGCTGAAGGTCAAAGGAAGGGAAACAATACTACATGTCCCAGCACCTCAGAAAAAAGCAAGGGTAGCAGTCCTCCTTTAATTCACTTTCAACTTCAAACCAAGAAATATCAAATGAGATAAGGAAAGCCTCTACGTACTGGTTAGGTAAAATTATAGAGGAAGAGATAATGCTCATTAATATGTATGCACCCAATATGGGAGCACTCAGCTATAAAAGACAAATCTTAATGGACATGACAACTCTAATGTCCAATATAACAATACTAATAGGAGAACTTAACACCCTCTTATCCCAAAAAGATAGGTCAAACAGACAAATGATGAGCAAAGAAATCACAGAACTGAACAGTACTTGGGACAAATGGACTTCATGGACATAAACAGAGTGTTCCATATAGCCACAATTGAATACACATTTTTTTGAGTTGCTCAAAGAACATTTTCTAAAATACACCATATAGTAGTCCATGGGTTGTGCTTACAAATATGCAAGAAAACAGAATTATCCCATGCATATTATCTGAACACAGTGCAATAAAACTGGAAATAAATGAGAAAAGAACCCACAGAACTCCATAAATGCATGAAAATGAAACAGCACCCTTCTCGAAACCAGAAAAAATTAAATAAGAAATTAAACAGTATCTACATTTTAATGAAAATTCAAACACAGCTTATTGGAATTTATGGGATCTAATGAAAGCAGTTCTTAGAGGGAAATTTATAGCTCTGAACTCACACATTAAGAAAACCAAACGGGAACAGATTAATACACTAATGCTATACCTCGATTATCTAGAAAACAAAGAAAACCCAAACCCAAAGCCCAAAGACAGGAGGAAATTATAAAGATGAGAGGAGAAATTAATTCAACTGATATGAAGAAAACAATACAAAGAATTAATGAATAAAAAAGCTGTTTCTTTTAAAAATTAAATGAAATTGCTAATCCCCAAGGCAACCTTATCAAAAAGAGGAAAGAAAAAACCACAAATTCAAGAAATAAGGAAAGAAAAACATGAAATTACTACATACTCAGTAGAGATTCAGAAGATCATTCATTGCTACCTTGAGAATCTTTACTCTCACAGAATCAAAGAAAGATAAAATGGACAGATGCCTAGAAATGTACAAATTACCAAAACTGAATCAAGAAGATGTAAGAATGCTCAGCAACCCAGTAACAGCCAACAAAATAAAAATGTAATAAAAACCTATCCACAAAGAAAAGTCCAGGTCCTGATAGATTCACTGCTCAATTCTACAAGAAATTTGCAGAAGATGTAATCAGAATATACCTCAAACTCTTCAGTGAAATTTATAGAAAATAATACTCCTAAAATAGTTCCTGGAAGGAAGCAATAAATTGATACCCAAACCAGAGAAGGATGTCCCTAGAAAAGAGAACTACAAGACAATATCTCTCATGAACATAGATGCAAAAGTCATAAATGAAATCCCCATAAATAGAGTACAGCAAATCATTTAGAAGACTATACACAATGACTAGGTAGGATTCATTCCAAAGATGCAAGTTTGATTCAACATACATAAATCTATAAATGTAATACACTATATCAATAGAACCAAATCCAAAAACCACGTGATTATTCCAACTGATACAGAAAAGGCTCTTGACAAAGTCCAACAGTCATTCCTGTTTAAAGCCTTACAGCAAATTGGAGCAAATGGCCCCTACCTCAATCTGACAAAAGCCATTATAACCCAAAAGCTAACACAATTCTAAATGGGGAAAAACTGAAGCCTTTTGCTCTCAGAGCTGTTACAAGACAAGGATTTCCTCTATCAGTCCTCTATCACCACTCCTATTAAATATAGTTCTGAAATCACTAGCCGGAGTCATCAGACAAGAGAGAGAAATAAAAGGAATAAGAATAGGAAAGGAAGAAGCTAACCTATCATTATTCACACATGACATGATACTCTACTTGAAAGACACAAAACACTCCATCAAAAATTAATGTGCAAATTCAGCAGTATAGCAAGGTACAAAGTCAACACACAAAAATAAATAGCATTCCTCTACATCGATAACAAGCACACTGAGAAGGAAATGAGAGAAATGATACCTTTTACAATAGCACCATGAAAAAAAGAAATACCTAGGAATTAATCTAACTAAAGAAGTAAAAGATCTATTCAATGAAAACTATAATACTCTGAAAAAATTCAAAGAGGATTTCAAAAGAATGAATGATATTCCCTGTTTCTGGATAGGAAGAACATACATTGTGAAGGTGGCCATATTCGCTAAATTGTTATACAGATTTAATGCAATCTCAATCAAAATAACATCAACATACCTCACGGATCTAGAAAAATCATTCCTAAAATTTATTTGGAACCAGAAAAGATCTAGCATAGCAAAGGAAATCGTGAGGAAAAAGGCAAGGCAGGAGACATCACAATTCCTGGCTTAAAACTGTACTACAAAGCTACCATGACAGAATCGGCATGGTATTTGCAAAAAATAGACATGAGGCTCAGTGGAAAAGATTGGAAGTTGCAGAAGCAAATACAAACACACTAATTTTCAACAAAGGGTCCAAACATGTTCACTGGAAGAAAGATGGCCTCTTTAACAAATGGTAGTGGAAAACTGGACCTCTACATGCCGGAAACTAAAGCTTGACCCAGGTCTATCACCATGCACTAACCTAAAGTCAAAATGGATCAAAGATCTAAATATTAAAAGAGAAACAGTAAATTTCCTGGAAGATAAAGTGGGAGAAAATCTTGAAGACATAGGCGTTAGCATGCAGTTCATGGACAGAAATCAAATTGTACATGTAAACCTTGAAAGAATTAACAACTGGGACATTCTCTTACTGAGAAGCTTTTGCACATCAAAAGAAATTTTCAATGAAGTGAAGAGAACCCACAAATTAAAAAAAAATCTAAACTACTAAATACTCAGCAAAAGGTCTTCTATCTAAAATTTGTAAAGAACTAAAGAGCATCAGGACCCCAAAATTTAAAGACGCAATCCAGAAATGAACATCCAAGATGAACATAGAGTTATCAGAGGAATACTTGAAGCTTATATATACATGAAGAAATGCACCACATCACTAGCCATCAGTGAAATGCAAATTAAAATAACACTTAGGTATCATCTCACCTCAGAAATAATGGCTACCATAAAGAAATCAACCAACAACAAATGTTGCTTGGGCTGTGGGGAAAAACAAACACTTCTCCACTGCTGGTGGGAATGCAGACTAGTGCAACCATTGTGGAAATCAGTATGGAGACTCCTTAAATAACTAGGACTGGAAATCCCATTCAATCCAACTATCCTCCTACTGAGAATTTTCCCAGAAGAATTGAAAGCCTCATATCATAGTGACATTTGCCTACCAATGTTTATAGTAGCACAGTTTGTGATAGCTAAATCTTGATAACAACTGAAGTGCCCATCATTTGAGGAATGGTTGAATAAGATGCAGTGTTTTTATACAATTGCACATTACTCAGCTATAATGAATGCCAAACTCGAAAGCTTCATGTATATGTGGACATATCTTGAACAAATACTCATAAGTGAAATAAACCAGGCGTACATGTGTAAATATCATATAGTCTCCCTAATATAAGGGCTCAAAAGAAGAAATAAAAATTGAAAAGTATAATATAGTTGAATGGAAAGTGAGAATTTAAGGATCATACAATGAAGAGAGAGTAAGGACAAAAATTAAGAAACATAGTAAGCACAAAACCACGCACTTATTCACAAAATATGATTAAGATAATTGTTCTGAAATCTCCAACAGGTTTATTAAAGTAGCAGGCAATTTGCAGAAATTACACCTTGACTATATGTATACAGATATCTGTGAACTAAAACAACACCCTGAGGATAGCAATGAGTTATACTAAAACCATGTTTGGAAACCTATCATTCTGGTCTTCGAATTATGCATTGCTTCTAATGTCATACTGATTATTGCTATACTGTCTCTCAAGTAAATTTTCGGTTAAAAGTAGAAAAAAGAAACAAAGAAAAAAGGTAATTGTATGTGAGACAAGTGAAAAAGGTCATAGAAGTGTAATGCTACAATTTTGTAAATGGTTAAATTAAAAAAAGTCTATGTAACAATGCTTATTGTTTTTTTACATTCTACAGAGGTTTTAAGGTTTAGAATATCAACAATTGATAGAAAATACCTGTTTCATGTTAAGTCTAAGGCGTTTGATATTCAGAAAGATAGTGATGTTAAGTCCGCGTACCTAAGTTATAGGGAATGATATTATCAAGCTTCTCTTCTGTAGGGTTAACAACTTAAGTTGGCAGTCCAAATAATTAAAGAAAAAGAAGCAATACAAGTATTGCCAATGTTTTGGCTCTAGCCCTTCAAGGTCAGTGAAAACACAGGACATAAAAGAACCTGTACTGTAACAGCATACATCAGTGGAGTCCCAAATTTCCAGTTCAAGGAGATTATGGGACCACAGTGGATAGTGATCGATGATGTACAGTGTGCCTAAGGAGAGTCACTTAGAGAAAATAATTCTCCCAGGCTTCCACAGAGCACAAAATGGTGTAGCATTGATCATGATTCATCCAGATGGCTAACACTGACAATAGTTTTGCAAACCACAGTACGTTGTTCCAAGGTAAATCCTGAGGGGACCTGACTGACCTTGTCAGATACAAAAGTTACATTTTTTTTGTAACATAGGTCTTCCTCTGTATTGATCTTAACCATTCAGGAGAAAAGTCTAACCATGTGGTATAAAAAGGAAAACTATATTAATATGCTGAGTTGTAAAAAGGCTCAAGTCAACAGCCCCCGATAATGCCATATGAGCTGATAATCCACTACTGTTATGGACGATTTGACTAAATAGACAGCTACTTGCTCTTTGTGCAATATAAAGATAGATTTTTACTAGTGAGGTTTAGACAATAACCTCATTTTATTCTGAACAACTATGACAAAGACCACATTATGCAATGTATTAAATATTGTAAAATATAATAACAATAATAAAAATAGAAAAATAAAAAATAAAAGACTGACTATAAATTCATCTGAAAATAATAGACATATTTATAATGCTGTATTGTCCAATTCATGAGCTGTTATATTATTTTGCACATTCAATAATCTTAAGGTCTAAACAACATTTTGTCATTTTCTGTGTAATGATATTTGACATAATTTATTAGATTATATTTCAAGTATTTGACTTTTTAATGTTTCCAAATATAGCAATTTCAATTTAAATTTTATACTTTATTTATTTGATTACTAAAAATTTACTAAGTACATTAAATCTAATGCTAAAAAAGAGTAACTCTTGTTTTCCATTTTGTAAAGTTCTATCTCTCCACTTCCTATTATTTATATTTTATAGTGGACCAAGAAATGAAAATGAAGGAAGCATAGGAGAAGAGGTTAAAACATGAACTAAGATGTATTATGTACTCATACTAACTCCCATAATAAATACATTATTATGTGCTGTAAACATGTACTAATGATATATCTATATCTACACCTATCTCTATTTGCATCTCAGGCTTTCTCTATCTCTATAGGATAAGGAAGATACTAGGCCTTTTTGAATAATTCTTTTACGAGAAAAGTTGATCAGGACATCAAATTAATGTTGAAGGTGGAGTGCAAGAAAGTAGAACTAGCACAAGTTGGGGTGTCAATTGATCAATGATATATCTTGATATATGTTATATATTGTATATATTATATATGATATTATATATCTTGACATATAGATAGGTGATAGATAGATAGATAGTTAGATTATAGATGGATAGATATTTTTTCCCCAAAATTGCTTTTCATCCTAAGCAAAGATATAATTGGTAGGAAAATGAATGAAACATGGATTTGACATTTCTTCTAAAGTATTCCAAACTCAGATTTCATATTAATGGGAAAAAAAATGTCAGTTTCTAAACCTAGATTGTTTTTGTCCAGATTTATTTTTGATCAGTATTACTCCACTAGAGGGCTCTGTAGATAAAACAAATTCTTAGTTAGAGATTTTAAAACTCTTTCAAATGCATGCTATTTTAATTCATTAATTCTTCATATTTTTTTCTTTGTCGCAATTGCATTAATTTCTGCTCTCATCTTTATAATTTTCTCCCATCTTTGGGCTTTGGATTTGTTTTGCTCTTCCTTTTCTAGATGATCTAGGTGCAGCATTAGAGTATTTATTTGTTCATGCTGTTTTCTTAATGTGTGAGTTCAGAGCTATAAATTTACTTCTAAGAACTGCTTTCATCGCATCCCATAAATTGGGGTAGGTTGTGTTTGAATTTTCATTAAAATGTAGATATTGTTTAATTTTTTGTTTAATTTCCTCTGTAACCCATTGGTTGTTGAGAAGGGTGTTGTGTAATTTCCATGTGTTTCTGGGTTTTTTTTTTTTGTTTTGTTTTGCTTTGTTTTTGTCAGTGAGGACTCAGGACAAAGAAGATCCTATACTATAACATCTTATAACTCAGTGGTGTCCCAAATTTTCTGTTCAATGAGATTATAGGGTCAAAGAGGAAAGGGATCGTTGATGTACAGTGTACCTAAGGAGAGCCACCTAAAGAGAAAACATTCTCTCAAGCTTTCACAGAAAGCAAACCGGTGAAGCAGTGACTGTGATTTATCCAGGTGGTGGACACTGACAGAAGTTCTACAAAATGCTAAACATGGTTTCAAGGTAAATCCTGATGGGATTTGACTGACTTTGTCAGATACAAGAGTTACATGTTTTGTTATATAGGTCTTGCTTTAACTTGGCCTTAACCACCCAACAGAAAACTTTAAGCATGAGACATAAAAAGTAAAACCAGATTAGCATGATGAGTTGTAAAAGGCTCAAATCCACAGCTTCTGACACTGCCATTTCTGCTCATAGCACACTACTATAGAATATTGGACTATACATAGAACTATTTTCTTTTACTTCAATTAGGAGAAATATTTGTGCCAATAGTCTTTAGAAAACCTATGTATGCCTCTCATACTCTGAACTACTATGAAGACAACAATAAGCGTTGTATTGATTATTGTGGCTGTCCTACTGACAGGATCTGAAACTATCTCATTGCTATTTCTTTCTTGGTGAAATTAATAAAATTAAAAAACAAATGCGTGTTATTTTACCAATAATAAACTCTTTCTTTGGACAAAAGTTTACTTTTGCTGTCAAATATGAAGGGTATATTTATAGAATTGCATTAAGCAAGGTGAATTCAGTTGAACTGGTATCAGAATGAAAGCATTTGTTGGGCAATGAAAGTCTCACGACTTAGGTTTTGTGTGTGTTGTTCCACAGAACCAAAATCAGCATAACAAAGAAGAGTCCAAGAGTCCAAGAGGCATTCTTTATTTTTTTTTGTGAATTATGCAGTTTTAAAAATTGCTTTTAGTAAAAAATAACAATGAGACAGTTTCAAAACACATTAGTAGGACAGTCACAATAATTACTGCAATGTATATTGTCTTCATAGTAGTTGTTCAGAGTACAAGATGCAGACGTGATAACTTATCTTAACACTATTGGTATAAATATTTCTTCTCATTGAATTAAGATAAAGTAGTTGTATGCATAGGCCAATATTCCATAACAGTAGTGGGTTATTAGCAGAACTGGCAATGTCAGAAACTGTTGATTTGAGTCTTTTATAGTTCAGCATACTAATCTGGCATTACTTTTTATGCCTTGTAGTTAAATTCTTGATAATTTTTTATTTGATTTGAAATGGCATTTTTATGGAACTAAAAATACCAAAACAGATATTTTCAGGTAATTTTCCAAGTTGTTGATTAATTTCCAATAGTCCCAGGAAGTATTTATACTATACTTAATCTTTGTTCTTTCATCTTTATTAAAAGTTGTAGTTGGCATGATGGTGCATACAAGTAGTACCTATTTATGACCATGAAATTGTCTAATGAGTTAGAGAAATAATTTCAGCTCTCTCATTATTTAATGCCATCTAAGACTACCTTGAAAAGCATAAGAGCGTCATAACACAAAATAGTCTATATTTACTCAGCAAAATTTCTCTTGTGTGACATTTACTTCTTATAGTGTTAATAATCAGGAACAAAATCTTCACCTGAGTGACAACACATCCTTATATCTAACTTTGCACCTGAGGCAATCAGACTTTGGCATGGATATCTGTACATGTCACAAACGTCATAGAGGAAAAAAAAGAACTCATTATACAACATTGCTGCAAAGCGTTATCTAAGACATCACGTTTCCAACACAAAGCTATGAGAAATATAAGCAAACGGGAAATATAACCCACACACAAAGGGGAAAGCACATCATCTGTTGTATTTGCGAGGGAGGACTGCTATAGTTTTAAGACACAAAGACCTCAATCAAGACTCACATGTTCAAGAGCATCCTTAAAGAAGTTAAAGTCTGAGGGCAATTATGGAAATGAAAGAAGGACTATGACTGCAAAGTGCTACAACTCATATGGGAGAGCAATCAAAAGGATAAACTGAATTTATTTTTATTTATTTATTTATATTTATATTTGTATTTTATTTTATTTTTTGCAAGACCAGGGTTCAAACTCATGACCTTACACTTGCCAAGCAGGCACTTGTGCCTCAGAGCTATCTCTCCAGCCCTGACACACTGGATTAAAAAAAAAATACAATAATGAAGGCAAAATGTTCACCATGTGGCTCACTGATAGACCTGAGCCAGCAAAAGGAAGATTCAGTAGACTTGAAAATGGAAATTTTATAATCTGAAGAACAGAGGGCAAAAAAGAATGAATGATAATCAGAGCCTAGGAGAAATGTAGATCAACACCGAGACAAGAACATAAGTGCAATGTAAATATCAAGAAAAGAGAAAGAGAAATGAGCAAAAGATACTTGAAATTGTAGATGGAAACATCCAAGCCTTGATGAAAAGTATTAATCTATACACTAAGGAAGCTCAATGAGCCACACATGAAAAGGCCACAGCCTATGACAAGGGAAAATCTTAAAGGAATAAAAGAAGAAACGCATCCATGCAGAAAGAAACCTCAAAAGGATAAGATGTGGCTGACTTGTAATCAGATGCAGTAGAGGTAGAAGGTGATGGAATAATAGAATCCATGTTCTGGATTAAAAACATCCTCTAACAAGTAGTGCTGAGACTACTGAATATTCCTTATGCAAACTAAGGCATTGGAACCCTACTTCATCCTATATACAAAACATAAGATGAAAAATTTGCATGTGACAGCTAATATTCCAAAACTTCTAGAACACAATGTAGGCACAAATCTTAATGACCTTGGCAGTGGTTTCTCAGATACGGCAATAAGACCACAAGCAGTTAACAAAAAATTGTAAGTTGGATTTCATCCTTAAAATTTGTAATGTGATTTAATTGATACTATCCAGAATAAACAATCAAAACAAGGTGAAAAACCTCATGTAAATCAAGGGCTATATGCAAAATGTCCAAGAAGTATTAAAAGTCAATAATTACAAGACAACTAGCTGAGAAACAGTGTGAGTAAATATTTTTTTCAGAGAAAACATACAGGTGATCAATACTCACATTGAAAGATACTAACTGCCATTTGTTTTCAGAGAAACGCAAGTCAAAATCACATGTAACACTTTAAACCAACTGAGGTTTATCACCAATAAAATAAAACAACAAATTTGGTAAGAGTGCAGAAAAATCAAATATTCACAGGCTGACGGAGGGAAATGCAAAATACCCAAGGTCTCAGAAAAACAGACAAACAGTTCCTTGTGGTGATATTATTGAAGCACCCTAGGACCCAGCAGTTCTACCCTGGGCTGCATACTCAGCTGAAATGAAAATATGTGTTCATGCACAAACAGCATGAAGTAGCACTTACACTAGTATTCCCCCTACTTTGTGCAGATATTCTTATTCATTTCTTTCTTCTGTCAAAACTTATATGATAATATTATTGAAGAAGTAATTTGAATGAATTGTGCCCTTTCCTCTTCTAAGTGTTCTTCCCAAGCAAGGAGAGCTTTTGCTCATACAACTGACAAAACAGAAAACATCAGAAAATGTAGTAACGATTTTAGTATCGCCACTTCGAACATAGACTATATTTAAGTGTTGGTGGGCATTTCAGTTTATCTTTTTAGAGCTATTTTCTTTTTGATCCAAGTTCACGTTCAGAATCAGGCATCGCATTTAGTTGTTCTATACCTTTATTTTATTTTATTGTATGTTAGTGAATTTAGAGCAGGGTGTATAGGGTCTCACTACTAGATTGCACTCGTAGTGATTTTCCTAGTTTCAGCTTCCCAAGTGCTGGTATTACAGGCCCGTGCCACCACGCCCAGTCTCAATCACTGTCTCAGTGCACCTCAGGGGAGGGGCCAGCATGGTAGGCCTGGGGATTGAACCCCTTGCCCCTATGTCTGCCACCTTAATCCACTGAGCTATTTAGCCAGCCCATTTTTAAGTGTGTGTGTGTGTGTGTGTGTGTGTGTGTGTGTGTAGTTTTTTTTTTGTGTGTGTGTGTGGGGGGGAGCAGGGTCTTCCTGTGCAGCTCTGACTCCTAGTGATCCTCCTGATTCCTGCCTCCCTAGTTTTGGGATTACAGGCAGGCACCACCACACCCAGACTCCATGGCAGGATCAACGTGCCCAGGGGTGGGTACTGCATGGCATGTAGGGCCAGGGATCGAGCCCTGACCTCTGCACTTAGCTAAGCAAGTGCTTAGTCCGCTGAGCTATATTGCCAATCCTCCATACCTTTATTATCCTTGAAGCTGCTGTGTTTTCTCGGTGCTTTTTATCCCTATTCATCTCCACAGTGTAAAGGAATTAGCTGCATTAATTTATGCATTTAGGTGATGTGCATTTAGCAGAAATACTTTGAGATGATGTGCAGCCCTCTGGGTCAACTGATCACTAGAGACCTAAGGCTGATTTGGGCTTAGCAAAAGTAATTCAGTGTTAAAGATTTGGTTCAGTTTCCACAGAAATGTCACATGTTCACTTATTTATTATGGAGAAATTTAATTGGAAATGTCTTGAGAATCTGTGAGGTTCTGGTCACATTTAAACTTTTAATGTGCATTGATGATTTTCTAATTCTATCATTTTATTATTATTAGCAAGTATTTTATTGCTCGGAAGAGCTTCGTTCTACATCATTCATTCATTCATTCATTTATTCATTTTGGTATTAGTGCACACATTTGTTACTGAGTGCAATAAAGGTCATTTTCTCAGTTTGATATTCGGTGGTGTGTGATTCAGATAGCTCAATTATAAATCTATTTTGTAACTTTTGGTAAGGTTTTGAGGACACTTTTTAGTTTCTGAAAGGTGTTCTGGGCTGACTGTGGTTTTTCTTAGGCCAGTCTGGACATCAGTGGTTCTCCTAGGGATCCTGGATCACCTAAGTGGAGATGGCAGTGGGATGTCAAGGTGGCTCAGAGAGCTCTGGACTACAGCTGCGATGGCTTCTGGGACTCACTGGTTGGGTAACAAGTAAAACTCCACCTCAACCCTGCACAATTGATCTTTGCTTTCCCAATGACCGTGTTGCCCAGTTTGAGGAACCCTGGACCCATTCCATCAGCGGTCAGGCAAAGTTAACTGGAGTTCACATTTGTTTAGAATTTTTCTAACTTGTTTTAGGTAAGCTGCTCATAACTTAGCACTCTAGTCTCAAACTTTAATTTGATTCATGCACCTACATGTGTACCACACCCCTAACGAAACTTAGTGCAGTTTCAGCATTCCAGAAGGCCCTCAAAGCTCTGCTTCAGCTAAGAACCCTCACCGTTAGATCCTGTCATTTTTCTAGTTTCTCACATCTGAAAAGCGTTTTATCTACACTGCAACATGATGTACATGAAGCACAGTTTGCCGTGGTGGGATCTGGCTTAATTCACCTGAAATGTTTGTGGAATTCACACATAATGCTGTGTGCAAGAGCAGCCTATTTTCTTTCACTATGCAGGGCCATCCTATCACATGAACTCATATTAGGTTATTAATACAGTTACCTGCAATTGAATGCTGAGGCTATGTCTAGTCTGTTGCTGCTGTTATTATGATTGAAGTTGCTATGAGCATTTTTTTCCTTAGTCTCTTTGTGGATATGTGTTATGGTTTGCATCTAAAATGTTGCCCAAGTGGTGGCTCCTGTATTCAGAGGTTGGGCCTGTACATGAGGTGGTTCCCTCATCAGCCAACTCAGGAGTGAATTCACAACTGAATATGGGGCCCAGCTGGAGGACACAGGTCATGTTAGAATGCCTTTATTGAAAGGGTATCTGGCCCTCCCTGCTTCTGGGATCCCTGGCTCTCACTTCCTGTCCATTTCCTGGCTTCCAAGGTGAGCAGCTCTCATGCTCCACATACATCTCTGTCTCAGCTCAGGCTGGAGAGCAATGGGGGCAGCAGCCATGGGCTGCAAAGTCTGAAACTCAGAGCCAAAATAGCTCTTTCTCCTTTAAATTGTTTTTTTGTTGGGAATTTGGTGATAGGAACAGAAAACTGACTAATAGAAGGAAATTTGTTTTCCTTAGGTTAATATCTAGGAATGAATCACCTGTATCAAACCAATGGATAGTAACTCAATGTCCAGCAGTCTCTGTAATGACTATGTCTTATTTTCCACTACCCATCCCTGAAAGCTTTCTTGTTTCAATTTCTCATTTAGTTTTGACATTACCAGTGATTTAAAATTTACCAGTCCTAATAGGCACTGTAGTTTGTTTTTTCCCCTTTTTTTTCTGAGTAACCGGCAGTGAATACATTTTCCTGTTTGAACTTCCATCCATGGATACTGAAGGCATATTGCTTTGAATCTGTGCTCATCAAACTTATTTGGTTTTCTTCATTTAGTGGACTTACAGGCATTCTTTGTATTACTATCCTGTATGCAATATTTCTACAAATATATTTCACTTGTAAGAAAATGCACATCTTAAATATTCAGGGTAAGCATGTGGCCATGAAGGAAACATTCAACAGTCAACATGCAGGTTGAGGAGAAGGCCTTCTAGGTTTGGGTTGCTGTCACAGTAAAATCTTGAGATGTCCCAGTAGAAGAGAACCAAATCCCAAGGCAGCATATGGTAGACAAGGCCACAGGGCATTCTGCCAGATAACTCTTGGCCTTGTTTTTGAATAGCATTACCGCAAGATTTCTGAATTGATAAAGGCAAATATAAAAATCTAAAACACCATACACCAAACTTGAAAGAGCTAGGGTAGAGTGCAGAGGCTAGGAATGCTGCATCTCTGTTGACATTCCAGGAAGAAAGGAAGAGAAATGGCTCTTCTGTTCCTGAGGAAGGTCGCATGGAGTGGGCCTCTCTGACAGTACAACAGGAGTGACCTATTGAGCAAGTGAAGGAGATTGGAATCCAGAGCCTACATGTTGGCAGTTTCCTTCCACTACCACAACAAGGAAGACAGAAGGGAAGAAGGAAAATGCCACTGGTTACTCAGCTTTCTGTATAGAAAGTATTGTCCTGTTTCCCTATTGCTATTTTAATCAATGTTGGTGAACACTTCAATATTAAGATTTGATACTCAGAAAGTCAGTGATGATAAGCTCAAGTACCTATGTTATAGAGTAATAGTATCACAAAGCTTTTCTGCTGGAGGGTTAAGAATGGAAGTTGACAGACCAAAAATTGGAGAAAAAGAAGGGCTATAAGGATAGCCAATATTTTGGCCCTAGCCCTTCAAGGTCAATAAGGACCGAGGATATAAAAGAACCTGTGCTGTAATATCCTATAACTCAGAGGTGTCCCAAATTTTCTGGTCAAGGAGATTATGGGACTTCAGAGGAAAAGGATGAATGAACTATAGTGCATCTAAGGAGAGTCACCCAGAGAAAAACATTCTCTCAGGCTTTCACAGAAAGCAAAATGGCCAAGCAATGGCCATGATTCATCCCGAAGGCTGACACTAACAACAGTTCTACAAAGTACTGTCTATGGTTCCAAACTTAATCCTGGGGGGATTTGACCCTGGAAGATACAAAAAAAATGAATGTTTTGTTATACAGGTCTTACTTTGACTTGCCCTTGACCACCCAGCAAGAAAAAAAAAAATGCTTAATTACAATGCATGAAACGCAGAGCTAGATTGGTGAGATGAGCTTTAGGAGGCTTAGATTCAATAGCCTTCAACATTACAAGCTTCACTGGTGGCCCACTGCAATTGCAGAACATTTGACTGTATGTATCTGCTTCCTCTTAGTCCAAAGAGAAGTATATTCTTTTCATTTTTTTTCTAAGCAACATCAATAAGGAGGTGGGTCATGCCCACACACTGTACTCTGTAGAATGATTGTGAGGACAATATGCAATATGTCAACTTTCAAAAAAAAAAAAAGGGGAAAA
>PVJA010037659.1:0-20234 GCA_004027025.1 Myocastor coypus | reverse complement strand
CCCTATTTTAAAAGCCGGGCGTGGTGGCGCAGGCCTGTAATCCCAGCACTTGGGAGGCTGAGGCAGGGGGATCAGTGCGAGTTCGGGACCAGCCTGGGCTACAAAAGTGAGCTCAAGGCCAGCCTCAACTGCATAGTGAGACCCTGCCTCAAAAAAAAAAAAAAAAAAAAAAAAAAAAAAAAAAAAAAAAAAAAAAAAAAAAAAAAAAAAAAAAAAAAAAAAAAAAAAAAAAAAAAAAAAAAAAAAAAGAAGGTCACTATATATTGGTTAGGGGAAAAACTCAAGACGAAGAGGTAACACACATAAATATGTATGCACCCAACACAGGAGCACCAAGTTATATAAGATAAACCTTCATGGACACGAAAAATCTAATATTCAGTACCACAGTCTTAACATGAAACCTTAACATGCCTTTATCCCCCCCAAAAAAAAACAGGTCAAGCAGACAAAAATTAGCAAAGAAATAGCAGACCTGAACCAAACTTGGAACAGCTGGACCGAGTGGACACACAGAGAGTGTTCCACCCAACCACTTCAGAATACACATTTTTTTCAGCTGCATATGGAACATTTTATAAAATAGACCACATATAGGTCCTGCTTAAGAATATGCAAGAAAAGAGAAACTATCCTATGCATATTACCTGACCACAGTGCAATGAAACTGGAAATAAACAACAAAAGAAAGCACAAGAACCCCAGAAATACATGGAAATTAAACAATATCTACAATATCTTCTCAGCAACCAGTGGATTATAGACAAAATTAAACATGAAATCAAACAATATTTAGAATTAAATGAAAATTCAAATACAACCTACCAGAATTTATGAAAGCACTTCTTAGAGGGAAATTTATAGCCCTGAATTCACATATTAAGAAGACAGAAAGGGGACAAATAAATACTCCAATGCAACACCTAAACTGACAGGAAATGGAAGAGCAAATGAAATCCAAAGCCCAAAAACAGGAGAAAACTATAAAGATTAGAGCAGAAATTAATTCAATTGAGACAAAGAAAACAATACAAAGAATTAATGAATCAAAAAGCTGGTTCTTTGATAGATTAAATAAAATTGATAAGCCTCTACCTAACCTCATTAAAAACAGGAAAGAAAGGACTCAAACTCAAGCAATAAGGAATGAAAAGGGTGAAATTACTACAGACCCAGCAAAGATTCAGAGGATCATAAATAGTTACTTTGAGGATCTTTACGCTCACAGAATTGAAGATGCAGAAGAAACGCACGTAGTCCTAGAAAAGTATAAATTACCAAAGCTGAAACAAGAAGATATAAGATCTCTCAACAACCCAGTAACATCCAATGAAATACAAAATGTAATAAAAAGCCTACCGACAAAGAAAAGTCCAGGACCTGATGGATTCACCACTGAATCATCCAAGAAATTTACAGAAGACCGAATCCCAATACTCTTCAAACTGTTCAGTGAAATTGAAAAGAAAACAATCCTCCCAAAATCATTCCTAGAAGGAAGTATTACACTGATACCAAAATCAGAAAGAGACACAACTAAAAAAGAGAACTATAGGGTAATTTCTCTCATGAATATAGATACAAAAATTCTCCATAAAATCCACACCATCAGAATGCAAAACATCATCAAAAAGATTATATACCATGACCAGGTAGGATTCATCCCTGAGATGCAAAGACGGTTCAATATACACAAATCTATAAATATCATACACTATATGAGTAGAACCAAAGCCAAAACTAACATGGTTTTTCTCAATTGATGCAGAAAAGCCCTGTGACAAAGTCCAACACTCATTGATGTTCAAAGTCCTACAGAAAAATGGAATAGATGCCCTCTACCTCAGTTTGACAAAAGCCATCTATGACAATTCAACAGCTAGCATAATTCTAAATGGGGAAAAACTGAAGTCTTTTACTATCAAATCTGGTACAAGACAAGGATGTCTTCTATCATCATTCCTATTCAATATAGTTCTGGAATCATTAACTATAGGCATTAGACAAGAGAGATAAATAAAAGGAAAAAGAATAGGTAAAGAAAAAGTAAAACTATCACTATTTGCAGATGACATGATAATCTACTTGGAAGACCCCAAAAATTCCACCAACAAGCTAATGGAATTAATACACAAATTCAGTAGCATAGTAGGTTACAAAGCCAACACACAAAAGTCAATGGCATTCCTCTACACAGATAACAAACACTGAGAGAGAAATTAGAGAAACAATAATGTTTACGATAGCACCAAAGAAAACAAAGTATTTAGGAAGTAATCTAACTAAAGAAGGGAAAGAGCTTTTCAGTGAAAACTACAGTACTCTGAAAAAAGAGATCCTAGAAGATTTCAGAAAATGGAAAGATATTCCCTGCTTCTTGATAGAAAGAACCAACATTGTGAAGATGGTCATACTCTCTAAATTGTTATACAGATTTAATGCAATTTCTATCAAAATACCATCAATGTGCCGCACAGACCTGGAGAAATCATTATTAAAATTTATTTGGAACCAGAAAAGACCCAGAATTGCAAAGACAATTCTGAGCAACACAGGTAAGGCATGAGGCATTACAATTCCTGACCTAAAGTTATACTACAAAGTAACATTAGTAAAATCAGCATTGGCAAAAAATAGATCTGAGGATCAATGCAATAGATTAGAAGATGCACACATGAATAAAAACACATTCAGCCACCTTATTTTTGACAAAAGGGCCAAACATGTTTAGTGGAAGAAAGATAGCCTCTTCAACAAATGGTGCTGGAAAAACTGGCTCTCCACATGTCGAAAACTAAAAATTGACCCAGGTCTATCAACATGCACTAAACTAAAATCAAAATGGATTAGAAATCTAAACATTAAAAGAGAAACCCTAAATCTGCCAGAGGAGAAAGTCGGAAGAAATCTTGAAGACATCAGGATAGGCAAAGATTTCATGGACAAGAATCAAAAACACACGTTTAACACTTGAAAGCATCAGCAAATGGGACCTCCTCTGGCTGAGAAGTTTTTTTCATGTCAAAAGAAATTACCAACAGAATCAAATACAACCCACAAATTTCAAGAAGATTTTAACTAATAAGTATTCAGACAAAAGTCTTCTATCTAGAATTTATAAAGAACTAAAAATCATTACAGTTCCAAAATTCAATGATCCAATGCAGAAATGGGCATCTGATGTGAATATACACTTCTCAGAGAAAGAAATTCAACAAGCTTATAAATACATGAAGAAATGCCCCCACATCGCTAGCCATCCGTGAAATGCAAATTAAAATAACACTTAGATACCATCTCACCCCAGAAAGAACGGCTACTATAAAAAAATTAACCAACAACAAATGTTGGAGAGGCTGTGAGGAAAAAGGAACCCTTCTCCATTGCTGTTGGGAAGGCAGACCGGTGCAACCAATATTGGAAGCAGTATGGAGACTCCATAAAAAACTAGAACTGGAAATCCCATTCAATCCAGCTATCCCCCTACTGGGAATTTTCCCAGAACTGAAAACATCATATCATAGTGATATCTGTGCACCTATGTTCATAGCAGCACAATTTGTGATAGCCAAATCTAGCAAACAACCAAAATTCCCATCATCTGAAGAATGGTTTAAAAAGGTGTGGTATTTTCATAAAATGAAATATTACTAAGCTATAAGGAATGATAAACTAGAAGACTTCATATATAAATGGATGTATCTTGAATGTATATTCATAAGTGAAATAAACTAGAGCTACATATACAAATATTGTATAGTCTCCCTAGTGTAAGGACACATAAATAAATAAATAAATAAATAAATAAATAAATAAATAAATTTTGGGTGGTACCAGGAATCAATCTCAGTACCTTGGCTTTTCAGAATCCTCAACTCCTATAATTTTTTTAGAAGAGTCACTTAAATACAATATTCATTTGGAAGAGAAAAAAATTAATGTTCATTGAAAGTGTTAAGGTTTAATTGTTTGATCAGTCTTACATACCTATGTCTGTTAATCTAATCTGATTTGGTGATGAAAATATGAATGCAACCATTGTTAACTCTTGTTTTGAAATTATGTGCTATATGTACTCTTACTTGTTACTGTTTTTTCTTTGTTTCTGCTGTTTCTACTCTTTAAAATAAAGTTACATCCATAAAAAAGTCATAGACAGATGAGTAAATAAAGAAAATATGGTGCTTAAATGCAATGCAATATTGCTGTTCTACAAAGAAGGGTAAATTTGAATCATTTGTAGAATAAAGGCTGTATCCTTAATGAAATAATAATGAATTCTTAAATAAAGACTGTTAACTGAATTAAATGAGACACACAACTCTAAACATCACATGATTTCTTTCATGTGAGAAATCCAAAGTACAAATACACTAAGGAGAAAATTAAGACAGAATGTAGGAAACAGAGAGCTCTTTTGCAAATGGAGAACCAAGATACGAGTAGTTTTAAAGATGTTTATGTATATGTATCAACTCCCACAATGAATATAATGATTTATGTACTGTAAGTACACAGTAAAAAATTAAAAATTAAAAAACAGGAAAGAGCTGAGAGCCTTAAAAGTAAATCTTTCAGGAACAAAAGCAGGAAATGTAAATTAGTTGAAAATTAAATACACATTATTTGTAGGATTCAAGATCCGTGGAACAATATTTGCATGTGTTTAAACGTTAGATAGATATCTTAAAAACATTAACTAAGGACACCTAAAGTTATTTATTAAGATTTCTCTTAATAAATCTTCTCTTAAATCTTAGTATCTATGGTTGTTTCTGCAACTACAACACATTTCTAGAGAATTGTTCGTCAACTTTTACTGAAGAAATGACTACAAACTTAAGTAGTAGCATTTGCCAATCTTCGTTTCATTATTTTAGGTAGATGCTTCATTATCTCAGCTGTCGCAGCACACATTTTCTAACAGGTCTCAACAGAACTAAGCCCTTAGTTGTAAGGGAAATGTCCTCTGCATACTTTCCAGAAAACATCCATGCCAACGCTGGACTAAAGACAAAGTTTTATTAGACACTGATATCCTGAAAACATCTACTGTAGGAGAACATAACCATTTCCAATAAAAGCATTTTCTTTGTCAGAGAGCACTTAATAACATCTAGTAAAGATTATATGAGACATAGTTTCCCTAGCTTTCTATTTTGAGAAAAGAATGTACATAAAAAAAGATTTGATGCTTAATGATTTTTGGACGTATTTTCTTTCTTTATATTGAACATTTGACTGTGTATGCATCTGCTTCCTCTTAGTCCAAAGAGAAGAATTTTCTTTTTTTTTTTTTTTCTTTCACATCAATAGGAAGGTGGGTCATGCCCACACACTGTGCTCTGTAGAACTAATGTGAGGACAATATGCAATGTGTCAAGTGTTAAAAAAAGAAAGGGGAAAAGAAAAAAAAAAGTAATGTTTACTGAAAGTGTTAACGTTTAATTGTTTGATCAAACTTATATACCTATATCAATCTAAACTGATCTGATGATGCAAATATGTAATATAACCATTGTTAAATTTAAATAATAATAATAATAATAAAATTTTAAAAAAATAATGCACTGAATCAGACCTATTTTCATCTTTAAAATACATACACAAAATTTCAACTTTACCCAATAAAATGTGCCTGGGAATTTAATATAATTCTTTCTCTTCTTTTTCTTTTTTCCGTAGTGAAGATTGAACCAAGGACCTTTTCACTAAGCTGCATCTCAGCTCTTTTAACTAAAGGAAAATAAAAAAGGAGAAGTCTCATTCCTTTTGGTTTTCTTGAACAACAACTTTGTTTAGTTCATTTCATAAACTAACAGGATACTTAATTATGCATGATATAAAGTGTATCAATAAGTATCTATATTATTCTAGGATTCTATTGTAGAAAACTAAAACATGATGTAGTCTAACCATGAAGAAAGCAGGAAAATGTCAAAACAACCTGGTTCTATCTGTGACTTCTATTTTTGTCCATGTATCATTTATAATCTTTTCAAGTATCTTACAGACCAACCATTTCTGTGTAGCTAAGAATATAATCCCTAACAGTCTTTCAGATCCTTCTGATAGCTTGGATATTATCAGTTTGAAAATTCTTAGAGAGGGACTCTGATATAGTTTGAGGCCTCTGCTACCTCTGTAACAGCTATTCTCAGTAGGAGTAATACTGAAAAGGTATTCTGGAAATTGACAGGGGTAATTGGAAAATAACATTGGCATTCAGTGGACAGAAATCAGATGTGACAGATACCTTGCAATACAGAATGATCAGACAGCATTCATTTTCCTTTTGTAAATGATATTTTAATATTCTAGATATTTGTGTTATTTTTGCAGACTAGAACATAACTCTTAATGTAAATAAATTTTTTTTGCATTTTAGTATATATTGATATATCCCAAGACCAACAGGTCTTGTTTTCTCCAAAATCTTACTTGTATATTTTGTATTTTAGAATTATCATATCAAAACCATTTGTGATATTTGAGTCATAGCTATGACTGATGTATATCCATGTGAATTGGCAACTGTAATACTAATAATAAAACATAAATGAAAAATATCACTTCCAATTACAAAAATAAATGTTTGCAGTACTTTACAATACATTTAAATGGATTAGGGCAGATTTTTTTTTTTTTTTTAGGGCAGATTCTTATATCAAACTTAAAATGCAAGATCTAGCAATATTGTCTTTATATCATATCATAGATTAGTACAAGCTAACATAATCTTTTTCTTAAAAATATATAACAAAAGGATTACATAAATTGAGAAAAATTAAACACTTCATATAAATTTGACAGAATTCCATTTTTGTCAAGTCTACTAACAGTCATATTTGTATGAATTTGGTTGTGTTACTTTCTCATCTAGAAACCAGATTTATTACACTTTACGATATAAAACATAATAGAAATAAAATAAAAAATTTGATGGTATTACATAGTCTATTTTCTTTGAAAACAATGGAGTCTAACAAAATTCCATATGTTTAATATGTAAATACCTAAAAGGAAATGCAATAAAAATGATAAAACATTTGGAATCAAATAACATAAATATAGTACAAAAATTGTGGTTAAAAAAGAAAATTTGAAACATGAAATAAAATAGAATTAGGCATGAAAGAGTCTGTTATCCACACAGCAAAACTGACAACAGCAAAACAAATAAGAAGGGAAATTACAAAGTTAAAAGAAAAAATCCATAAGTTACAGGAAAAAAGAGCAATTGAGACTATTCATAAAGCACAAAGCTGATACTTGGACAAAATCAAATGAACCACTGGCAATATAATCTAAGCAAAACATAAGATGATGTAAGTAAAATATATCCTACTTATACCAAGGAAAATATTTTAGACACAAAAGGTCATTTGAAATAATAATAAATGTAGCACTGGCAAGGTAATTCAGTGGTCTAAAGTGCCTGCTTAGTCAAGATTAGGCAAATGTACAGGGACCAGGGTTCAATCCCCAGCACTCCATGCCACACCAGCTCTGCCTCCATGAAGGGCTGAGCCACCCCCCACAGACAAAGAAATTAAAAAAGTATTAAAAAGTCTATAGACAAATAAGTTTGAAATAAATATCTTTACAAAAAGATCCAATAAAAGCAATACTAGCATAGACCAAACCTCAAAGTCTAAGTTGAATTACTTTATAAGTGAATTCAATAACACTTCAGGGAATATTTAAAACATAATTCCCATCATTTATAAGGACGAAAAAAAATCTGTTGCTGTAATCTATGATGCTAATATATTAAAAAGAAAAGAGATTGGGATTAACTCAATATATGCACAACAGAAGGAAAGAAAATAACCTCTTATCAAACTAAGAGAAAGCAAATCCCTCAGTGTGAATATGATTCCATGACAGGTAGATTGTGAAGTATTCATTGTTCTACGGACTAATTTGGTATTTGTTCCAGTAATTGTTGTCCTGAGCCATCAACATTCTTATTTGGTGCTCTTTAGAACAAAACAAGTTCTGCATGTAAGTGTGTATGTGTCTGTGTAACAAACGTGTATAGTGCAATACATATACATCGTACATATAAATATCAATGGTGTTTAGCAAAATTGTTCTGTGTTGTAATTTAAGTAAATTGCTTTTTATGTAAAAGCTAGTTGCAAAATTGATGGGTGGCCATGAGCTGTCTTTTACAGTATCATATAAGAGATCATACTCCATTCTGTCCTTATTTATAAAAAAATTCCTTCGTATGAAATTGACAAAATGGGATCTTATATTTCTTTGAAAGCTGTCTCCTTGTCAATAAAGTTTACACATTTAAATGAATAGTGCTCTGTATAATTTTCAGATTGCACTGTACATTTGCAGCTGGAACAGATACTGAAATCTGCCATAAAGTGTACTCACTTTCTATGTAGAACAGCTGCTTTAAGCATCTTCGCATCCTACACATTTTCATTTCTCTTTTAGTTGCACATTTTCAAGAGTTTTAGTAATGGGATAGGATGTCCTTTTTTTGATTTAGGTTTGAGATAATGGTTATCAAATAACGTCTCTGGCATTGCTCAATGCACTGATAGGTTTCATGTTATCAATGCATAAAGTGAAGAAGGTAGTGATTAAATGTACAAAGCAGTGTCAAATGGTGAAAATAGTACAGAGAATGCAAAGATAATGAAAATAAGTGTAAGGCTGATCATACAATGAGGCTTACAGTCTGAAGACTATCAGAACACTAAGGTTCATATATTCTCCAGAGCACTAACTTATCTGATCATGTCTAAGACATTGCTGATATTAAGCTTAGCTTAATTATTCACTTAAAAATGAACTAAATATATCTGTTTCATGTTGTTATGACACTTAAATGTCATAAAATATGAGAACACACCTACTATAAGGTAGACCCTTGATGGGTCCCATGAGTTGGAGTCTCTAACAAATCTTTTCTGTTTTGAGTTACTAAGAACCCAGTTTAAGTGCCTGAGCTGGACCCCCCCACACACCCAAGTTGGAAACAGTCACTGAAGGTTATCTCCTGGCTTGAATTTCTAGGATGACTTCAGGATATTCAAGATCACCACAAAACTCTTCCAAGGAATCATTCTGTCATCAGTGGTTTTGAGGCATATTTTTAATGTTTCATTCTAATCATTGAGAAACTTGAAGGGATTAGTTAGTTGACAATAATGATAATCACATTTTTACTGCTGCTGTAATCTGAGTGACCCTGAGCTCTACAACATTCTGAGTTTATTCTTCTCTGACATTCAGAAAAATTAAACTGTACCCACAACTGTAAAGCTTTAGGAAGTTCAGTCTTCTTAAAAATATTCCTTAGTTTCCCTTGGGGAAAAATTTTATATTATTTCTTGAATTTTTCTACATCTAGTTTTCTTTGTAAGAACTTCTGGTTGTGTGTGTACTGCTTCTCTGTACATTTATGGCTCCTAAATCTCAAATCAAGAATTAAGATTTTCATAATAAAAAATGGAATTTTTATTCATTCATAATTTATACATTATTCATACATTAAAAGCTATCGTCCAGGAGCTGTTAGCATATAAAGGATACAGCAATAAACATGACTGGTAGTTCCTGATAGCATGAAACTATCATGAACTGGGAGAGATGGATATTAAATAAAGAGCTACATGGTAATTTTATTTATTTATTTATTTTAAATTTTATTTTATTGAGAACAGTACAACAGAAATTCATAACAAAATAATAGAAGAATAACAATGCTGAAAATAATATATATTGTTATTTTCAAAGTATTTACTCAGAGTACAAGATATGGGTATAAAAATTCTCCAACTGATATTAGCACAAGCCTTCCTTTTCTGTAAAGTAGGAAACACTCATAGTATAGCTAAATTGCCATTTTTTTTAACAGTTTCAAGACACATTAGTAGTACATTTCAATATTTGATACAATACACATTGTTGTCTTCCTACTAGTTACATACAGCCCAGGGTGTAGGTGTTACAATTTTTCAAATCATTATTGGTATAACCAAATTTCTTCTCATTGAACTAAGAAAAAGTAGCTGTATACATAATCCGATGTCCAATAATCATAATGAGTTATTAGTAAAACTGGCAATGTTAGCAGCTGTTGATTTAAGCCTTTTACAGCTCATCATTCTAATCTAGCTTTCTGTGTTATGCCTTGTGGTTAATAGTTGCTTAAAATATTCAAGGTTCTGTAATGAATACAGTAAGAGGATTTAGTATGTTCTGAAAACCAAAAGAAAACTTCTCTGAAAAACTGACAGAGAGCTTAAGCATGAATTACCAGTTTCCCAGGAAACGGGGAGCATTCTAATCATAGGTAATGAAAGTCATGAAGTGGAAAGAACGCTTGATGAAGTCCAAAGGGCCAATTCAATAGAGGCTACTGCATCAGAAAGACAGAGGCATAAGGTGAGAGTAAACCAGGAGGCAGGGCCATCTCATGAAATAGCTCACTTTCTTTATGGAGGATTTTGGCTTGTGGCCTTTAAAGAATTAGAGGAGATTTATGATATTTTAAGTTCGAGTATGACATGACCTAAAGTGATCTAAAGGATCCTTCTGAGTTGATGGACTTAATGTCGTCTATATTCATTTGTGAAAAAATCCTTAACATTTTGCCCATAAGCTTTTGGTACATAGTTTCTGGTCACTTGCACAAAATCAAACTATTGCCCTCTACTCCAGGAACATTCTATACAAGAGACAGAGTTCAGTGTCCTGTTGGAGAGGCCTACTGAAGGAGGATTGAAACTGTAATGCACTTTGAAAAATTCAGAAATTATATTGGAGCCAAGGTATAGGGAGGGGCTATGATTCCAGTTCTGAGGTGGAAGAGCTTGGCAAACTTTGTTCTGTCCTTACAGCAAGAAGAGTTAAACAAGTGAAACCTGAAATGTTTTTCAGTTCTATCAGAAAACTGAGGTCTTGGGGTAAGAATCTCACCTGAGATCTGCTTAGCTACAGCAGAAGCTTCTGGGTGCCAGAGTTGGCATGGATAATTGATGAAGTCGCTGAAAGCTGATTTTGATTCTACTGTGAGGGTCAGACATTCCTGAAGCTATAGACTTAAGGGAGTGCACACATTTTAAAAAAAAAATAAAATGTTTATCTCTAGGAATTCTAAAAGATTCTGCAAGTAAGCATCTGAGAATGTTCTTCTTGGCTGTGGCACAGAGAGTACAGGATAATCACTGTCAAATATGTCCCTCCAACTTCTCAATGTCCAACACCTGCTTTACAGATGAAAAGAGTTTGCTGAAGCTTTCTCTCAGGCAAGGCAAAGGACTTTTTCTACCCTTGCTTTTTTCCTGCAGTCCTGTGTCACATGAGGGGGAGGAGGAAAACCACAACCAATTGTGTTCAGTTCTTAAAGGAAATAGACTGGGAGGACTGCTGTCCAGTAGTAAAGCTAGAAGCATGGGTACAAGCTGTGATACTAGACTAAGACTTGTGAAGTTGCAGTGTTGGCACACAGTCCCATAGAACAGCTAGGAGTTAATTGAAAGGCTACAGAATGTTCTGAGTCACACAAAATTCACAGCTATAAGGAACCAGAGAAACAACAATGGCTTGCTCCTGGAAAAAGTTCTAATGAGGGGAGTTCTAGCAAGGGCTATATCAAGACAAAGGACCAAAGAAAAGCATAATATGAGGAATGTAGAGATAAGGACCGAGCATCTTAAGTAGAGAACAATAAATCCCAAGGACAGCTATAGGGGGTTACTTGGGGATTCCTGAAACCTGGATTCAAGGAAGCAGATAACCATTTATTCTAATGGCTCCTTGATTGTTGTCTCTTCCCTTGCCTGGGAAGTTACTGGTTGTCTCCTCCCCTGCTTGGAATGTTTTCAATTAGCATTTGTACTAACCTGATGTTAGGTAAATGGTGATAGAAGTAGTGGTCTCTAGTCTGCATTCCCCAAAGCAGTTATGCAAATTCTGTAGGCTTTAGTATTCAATAAAAGTAAGATTCTTCTTTGGGTGGAGGCTCACTTCGAGAGAGACAAATCTCAGTGAGTCCTCTGAGCTAAATTCATCGGATTTCTCGTCATTCCTTTCGGCACCAACATTACAACAGAGGAATTTGAAACTGGTGACACCTACAGGGAGAGCAAACATTAACAAAACCCAAGTACCACTCAGATTAGCATGCTTAGAAGCCCTACACCAAGTAGTAATTTATCTCAGTTCTCATTACCTGACTCAAGTCTGGCTTCTGACAAAAAAAAAAAAAAGCAAAGTATGCCAAAGGCAAGAAAAAGTACAATATAAAAAAACTGCAAAAGGCTTAATATTTATGTACTTTCTAACACTGGTGAAAAAATGAACAGCAAGAAATATTTGAAGTAAATAGTGACTTAGAACATTTTAAAATTAGTCAAAGATGTAAAGCCACTAATCCTGGAAAATCAGAGAATATCCAACAGGAAGTGCATCAAGCACATACTTATCACATATGCACCTAGTCATGTGACCTACTGGTTATAGAAAGCTAGGCAAAGCAATTTAAAAGAATAGTCATAAGAAAGAAAAACTTACCTAGTGAAACCAGGATAATAATTATAGAAGATTTATATAATATACAAAAGTCAACAACATTATTCAAATGGTAAAAACCAGAACAGGATATCTTTCTACTGGTGAGTAGACACACAAACTGATACATCCATATAAAATAATATTGTTTAGCTATAAAGAGAAGCTATGAAACCACAAAGTGACTGATTAAATGCATATGTCTTAGGGAAGAAAAATGGTCTTGAAAGGCCACCTATAGTTTTATTTTCATTACTGATATTATGGAAAAGAAAAAACTGTAAAAACAGTGAAACACTAGTGTTTACCAAGAGGAGAAGGCATAGTAAATAGGTAAACACAGGGGAATTTTTAGAGAAATGAAGCTATTCTTTATGATACAATAATCTTAGATTGGACCGGATGTGGTGGCTCACACCTGTAATCCCAGCACTCGGGAGGCTGAGGCAGGAGGATCGGTGCAAATTGGAGACCAGCCTGGGCTACAAAAGTGAGCTCAAGGCCAGCCTCAACTGCATAGTGAGACCCTGTCTCAAAAAAAAAAAAAATAATAATAATAATAATGATAATCTTATTATCAGATTGATGACATTATACATGTCAAGTTCCATGAAACAGTAGAATCAGAAACAGAACTTCATACATCTTTTTTTTCTTTAATTGTTTAAGACATCATTGATTTCTCAGGAAGAAATTAAAATTTAAGAAAAGAATGAACATGCTTGACAAAGGTATGAAAGAAGCTCACTGTAGTAGTTGGTGGTAAAAATATTGACATAATTAATGCAAGGATTAAAAGGAATTTATAAGACTGAAGGTAAAATGAACCATTTATAAGCACTGTGTTGGTTAAATTTGTTTCTTATGCAGGGACAAACCTACAGTTCTGATACTGTCATACACATGTACTAGAATTGAAAAATTATCCAAAAGAATGGTGTGGGTCAGTTTCATACTTCTCTAGGAGAATGTATAAATAAGCAAGGAAGAGCCTAAAATGATTCATGTAATAATTGATTAGTGCTGTTGACAACTGAAAACTTATGTCTACCTTACCATAGCGGTTATGCATATAGATATGTATAGTCCAGTGCTGGTGGAATTCATGGCATGTATGATGCAGTGGGCTGTTACATCACTGAAAACGCTAGAAGGTTTGCCATCCTTAGCATAGACAAATGTATACATAAAAGGTTTATATATAACCATGCTTTTCTTCACTCTGCCAACTTGGCATCATGGCATTGGTAGCAAATACACTACAGTAGTATAGCCAGGGGTCCCTGAAGGGGATAGTACACAAAATCTCAGTACACAAAATGTTTTCAATATGAAAGGTCACTTTTTCTTGGAAGATGCTTAGCCCTACCTCTCCTACAGTAGATACTAGTTTGGTTGGTGGAATGGAGGAACAAAACTGAGAACTGGTGCCAATGATGTTTGAGGAAGCTATTTTCTATGAACATCTCAAAATAAACTCTGAGGTTTGTTTCATGTGAACACATACAAGCCTTAAAAATAAGGGGGAAAGGTAATTCATAAATACGACTCTTTCTTGATTTGCTCAATGCTTGGTTAATGGATACTTGAACAAAAACAACTGGGATAGATGCCCAAAGCATGAGCTTCTACCAATACTAATGACCTATGATTTCATTGAAATCACTGCTGAATTTTCCACCTAATACACAGAAATGATGGCTGGTCACTTGGTTGCTCCTTAGATGGTCTGCAACAGTATGCCCCCTTTTGGTTGAATTTATAAGCCCTTGAACTTCTGAGTTTCTTTTGCAATCAAATGTAACATCTGATTTTCCAAGAAAATGTATTTGAAAAAGAGGAATCTACACTAATGGTAGAAGGTGCAATAACCTCGCCAAATAAACTTTTTTTCATAAGGAAGTAGAGTTAATGCCTAATGACTTCAGCATAGACTACCAAATCCCATATTGGGCTCATGCAAAAGGTAAAATATTAACACTCAAAACTATGACTGTCCTGAAACAGCAAATATTTTGAATTAAAAATTCATGTCTATGTGAGTCAAGTTTCCATTTCATAAATGTTATAAACATTTCAGATGTAACTTTTAGCGAATGATGAAACGTATTTCAGCAGAAAGTAGAAAATAATAACAATACAATGTGTGGTATACATACTTATTAGAATACTTGTGTTACTTTCTTCTTTTTTAATTTTATCTTCATTTCCTAAGCGCCAAGAATATTGATGATCTGAGCTGAAATCAAGGTATACAACACTAGCCAGCAATCTTCAGAAAATCAGCAGTCGCTCCACAATGAGGCTGCCCTGGCAGTGTTGGTAATCAAAGTCTGGATCCTTCTTGCAGTGAAACATCCACCAGCATCTATTTTCACCTTCAGCATCACCCACTGGGGTTTATGGATGCGAAAGGCATAAATGAGAGACTTGCTCTTAGAGGCCTGGTGGGTTTGTCATGAAGCCTCTCTATATAAATAAAAGAGACACTGAGGATGGAAATTACATTATTTTTAGTGCTGTGTTAAAGGGAAAGGTCAAGTTAACCCCTTAAGAATTCAACGAGCAACATGATGTACTATGTGTCCAGCAAAGCAATCCCCGAATGGCCCTTATGGACATCTGGTGTAAATCATCCATCTTTTTTGCCCCATTAAAATCAGTGGCACCTCATTAAAACAGTTCAGCAGTTGAGTGAACACAGGATTTTGGTCTTCAAGGAGTTAAGGGAAATAGCTGGAGGAATTGGGAAGGTTTTCGTCTTATAACGTTCATATCACCAAAACAAAGAAGCTGGTTGAAACATTTCTAGAAGATCTACTTTCCATCTCAAAGTGAGAAAGATATAGTCATTGTGAGATGCAGTTTTAAGAAATTTATTAGCATTATCATGTTAATGAATTTTAAGAAAATTTTAAGAAATTTTTCCCACTCTCTCCTTCCTTACTCCCTCCCTCTCATCTCCCCTTTTCCTCCCTCATATTGCTAGCAATTACGTCTTTTAGGGGTCTAATAATTCTCTAGTCAGTGACCATGCTGTCAAGTGTACCTTAACCCTGAATCAGGAAGCTGTTGGAAGGATATTTCAGCCTAACCTGATGAGCATTGTGAAGTGTTACACTGAGGTGACTCCAGTTACTCAGACCCCTGGCAGGTAAGTTAGGTATCTTGAAATCCAGGAAATGCACACTTTCTTTTACCAAACAGAATGATTTAAGACCAAAACTGGACCAAATGGTTCAATGCCACTCTACACCCATCATTCCTTCTGTTCCCCATCTTCCCTATTTATTTCCATTCTCTTGCTAAGAATCCCTAGGAGAATGTTTTCTGGCTTCAAAGAGGGAAATTTTTTCAGTAACTAGATCAAATTTTCAAAAATAGTCTTATAAATTGCCTGTAGTTAAATGGCAACAACAATACTGGCAGATAGTGCCAGACAAAATGGGGTTTTTCTCATTATATAAAACCATACTTTCATAAGGATTTCCATATACCTTTAATTTTAACAAGGTGAACCATATTGAATTCTGTTAAAGCAATCAGATAATATATAGAGAGTATATTCAATACTTTTTGTCTCTACTGTACTACCTTAGTGACTTTAGACTTGTATCTTTTAAAATAGTTAATATAGATAAACAATATATCTTTAAAAATACATAAGACTATTTGTTCAAATAAAATGAATCAACAACTTGATATCCCTGTAACTTTATGTAAACAGTACCATAATTCATAATTCTTGAAGTTTTATGAGAAAAGTATACTTTATGCATGTTGTCAACTTTTAAAGTTGTATAGATCATATATCTACAAATCTTGAGTCTACCTTCTTGCCAGCATTATCATGTTAATAAATTTCAGATATTAATAATAGTATCTTGGTGAGTATACAAAATTCTCAGATATTATAAGTAGAAGCATATGTTTTCTGGAAGATAGATAGATAGATAGATAGATAGATAGATAGATAGATAACTATATCAATATCTTTAAAATCCACATACCCACTGATCGTTTTCCCCAGTTTTCAATTTTTTCCTTTTTTTTTTTTGGCGTTGTACCGGGGCTAGAACGCCAGACCTTGCACTTGCCAGGCAGGTGATTATGTCACTGAGCTAACTCCTTGATCCTGAAATTTTTTATAGTAAGGCATGTGCCTTACCTACAAATGTTTCATGTAACATGGCTTATAATAGTAAAAGCTCGGTTATAAAATCATGCTTAGAGCTTTAGCAAAAAAGACACAAGAAACTTAATATTAAATGATTTTTTAAAGTTTTCAAAGTAAACAAGTGTACACAAACAGAAATCAAAGAGTATACTATTTACACAGCTAGGAATTATAAAGAAAATGTATTTTCTGCTTATTCCTAGCTTTTCTGTTATTAACAAATATATCATTAATGTCTTTAGAATTTTAGAAAACAATTAACAATAGCTTATACAAAAAAGTCCTTTTTTTTTTTAGCCAGGCATGGTGGCACATGCCTGTAATTCCAGCACTTGGGAGGATGAGGCAGGAGGATCGGTGCAAATTCAAGACCAGTCTGGGCTACAAAGATGAGCTCAAGGCCAGACTGAGCTGCATAGCTAGACCCTGTCTCAAACAAAACAAAACAAAACAAAACAAAAAAATCCATTTTTGACCTCAGATAATTAAAATATCAGATAAGGTTTTATTCAGGTAAATTTCAGTTTTGCACATGAAAAGCCATTGCACTTACACGGAGCCACATTATGGTGAGCAAGAGTGAACTTTTCGGACCTGTTCGATTGACCAGCTTCTGCTCATTGAGAGCAATGTACTTGTGTTACTGGTCCTTTCTACATTCTACTTTGGTCTATATTGTGATCCCTGCTGTTTTGTTAAACCCTGGTCATCTCAAGGGGCCTCCACCACTTCTGAAGTTTCCATATTTCTTTCTTCATGTCCAAAAGAAAAAAAAAAAAGATCTAAGCCCATCATTTCAAGAAACAGTATTGAGACTACAACGACACTTGCAAGTGTCCATCCCCAAATCAGTCCCTGTTGAAAAAATAGTATAATACAGTAATCAGTTTCTTCAATGAATCCCTAGGATATGAATGCACCATTAATCCCATGAAAACCACTTACATACCACTGGTAAAGGGTGTGGCTTTTATATTGAAAGACATTAGTTGCTTCCTGAAGAGATGAGAAACAAAAGAGAACCATAAACTTTCACTATTAAACACAGGATAACTGTAGTGTTAGTTCATAAAGTTGTTACACGAAAATATAAAATTGGAGATTATGGGGCCATAGAGGAAAGTGATCGATAATGTACAGTGTGCCTAAGGAGAGTCACCTAGAGAGAAAACATTCTCTCAGGGTTCCACAGAGAGCAAATGGTTAAGCATTGTCTGTGGCTCATCCAGATGGTTGACACCGACAAAAGTGTTGCAAATTGTAGCATGGTTCCAGGGTAAACGCTGAGGGGACCTGACTGACCTTGTCAGAAACAAAAGTTACGCATTCTTTGTAACATAGATCTTGCTTTATCTTGGTCTTAACCATCCAGAAGAAAAATCTAACCATGAGGTATAAAAAGGAAAGCCATATTAATATGCTAAGTTGTAAGAGACTCAAGTCAACAGCCTCCAATAATGCCAGATGAGCTAATAATCCACTGTAGTTATGGACTATTGGTCTAAGTATACAACTACTTTCTCTTTGTGCAATGAAAAGAAAGATCTGAACTAACAAGGTCTAGACAAGAAATCATGTTTGCATCCTGTATTCTGAACAACTACAATGAAACAACATTATGCAATGTATTAGCTATTGTAAAAAAGTAATAATAATAAAAGAAAGGCCCTCCAGAAAAAAAAAAAAAAAATATGTCATTGGTCTCACAATACCATCCGCCTGTGAAAGACATGAGGCAGTATCTCACTGCAACCTAAGAGGGCAACCCCCAAGCCAGCTATCAATAAAAAGGCAGTCTTCACAAGTAAGCTATTACTTGCCCTTAGAGCATTTTTCCTCTTTTCATAGGCTGACTTTCCAAAGCTTTCTGCTATCACGTGCTCCCCAGCCATTCCCAGATCAGCTCCCATGTTTCTAAACTCCCTGACGATGCAGCTCTGATTAATAATCCCCAGAGATTTTCAATTTGTCCCTTTAATAGGATGCATACTGTCAGAAACAGTACAAAACATTGCTATGCATCTTTCCATTCAGCATGTACTTTGTATTGGATTAAGATTATGTCCAGTTCTCATAATGTCCCTACCTTCTAATTATTCTTTTCTTCATTCATAGTGAAATGATGGGGAAATAATACAAGTTTAAATTTCTCGTGACTGTTTTCAGCAGGTAGTGTAGTCGATTTTTAATCCTAACTCCTTTGCATTCAAAACATTTCAAAATCCCAATGAGGGGTTGTGCTGTGGGGCTCTAAACCTGTTCCTCTACCAGAGGCTCCTGAAACAGGGTGGATACCTTCTTCCACAACTGCATTTTATTACATTTGCCAATCTGAGAACTTAAAACATTTAAATATTTAAGAAGGATTTTCAGGGGACCACCCATGCACCCACTTGGGACCCCTCCCCACTCCTGTCCCTCTCTTGGACAGGAGCTTTCTTTCCCTCAATAAATATGTTCTGTTCAAAAAAAAAAAAAAAAAATTTCCTTTCTTAACTTCTTAAATTCCTGTTCCTATTCTTCTGATCTCAAGTGTGTATTTGGGGTTTGGCTGTCTGTGTAATTAAAATTTGCTGAGAATTCATAATGAATACTTACCAAAACCACATTGGTTTTCTGAGCTTTTAGGGCTCTTGAATTTTTTTCTTTTTAGGAGGGTAGGGGGAGGGTCGAAGTTGGGGAGAGAAGTAAATCGTTTTGGTGTTTACAATATTCAACCTAATCCTCTGATTTAGAGACAGAAAGACCAGAATCAGAGTAATGACAGCAATCTGATCAAGTTTAATGATGTTTTTAGGGGCTGGCCAAATAGCTCAGCGGATGAAAGTGCCTGCAAGTAGGTACTGGGGCCGGAGTTTTGAACCCTGAGCCCACTGTACCATCCCCACCCATGGGGCAAACTGAGATAGCAATTGAAACTGGGCATTGTGGCATGCCCCTGTAATCCCAGCTCTTGAAACCCTGTATTCAGGTGGATTGCCATGAGTGCGATTTGGTAGTCAGAACTTGAACACCCTGTAGACACTTCCCTAACATACAAAAAAAAGGAAGATGTTTTCAGTGAAAATATATGATCAAAAATATACATTTAGGGGCCCGGCGGGATGGCTCAGTGGTCTAAAGCACCTGTGTGGGGAGGCTTGGGCGGCTTCAGGGACCGCGGTTCAATCCCGGGCACCACATGCTTCACCAGCCCTGCCCTCGGGGCGGGCTGAGCCGGCCATTAAAAAAAAAAAAAAGAAAGAGTGAATAAATAAATAAACAAAGGTTCTGAAACAAGAATAAAAAAATAAAAATATATATATAAAAAATATACATTTTTAGAATCATGTACCATTAAAGCCCTGATGTAACATATCACACATCAGAGCTCTAGGACTCCAACAAGTTCAATGACTGAATTGTGGTCACAGTGTATGCCAATCTCCCACACCACATCCTGGTTTCCTAGATAGTCAAATTTGTTTTTGTTTTTTTTTGTTGGTTTTTTGTTTTTTGGTTTTTTTTTTTTTTT
>PVJA010037658.1:0-20245 GCA_004027025.1 Myocastor coypus | reverse complement strand
TTAATAATTTGCTAGTTATACCACTTATATTCTAGTATTTGAGTTTAAGTATTTTGATTCATGCAGTAATATGTTATGGGTTAAGTTTACTGTGAACCAAATCCTATTTCTTAGACTATTTAAATAAATTCTATTATAAGTTTTTTCTGCAAAATAAATCATATTTATCTTAGGTATAAAAGTATTTCTTAAAAAAAAAGTATTTCTTATGTTTACTCAAGTGAGGAATTCTCAGCAATGTTTCACCCACATTTATCTATTCTTAGAGAAAGTTATCAACACGGCACCAAGGCAAATAGAAGATTTAATTTACTGAATGAAACCTTAGCAATTTGGTATATGGCAGTGAGTTTAGTAGTCACGTAGACCTCTTCAGATATATTGCACCTAATCTCAACCACAAACCTAAAGCAGACTGTGTTGAATGTAAACACTAATATGGACAGGGGTAAGCTCTGAAAAGTATTTTCCCTTGAGAATCTTCATTATTTTCCTTGAAAAAGGAAGACCCATCTTGAGGTCCTTATAAAAAAATATTCTGAACTCTATAAAATTCTAGTCATTTCTATTGCAAGTCAAAGCTTTATGGTGCCAATTACTATCTACATGAGAGCCAGCAAAATCTTACTTCTTCATCTGTGGCAATATGAAGCTTCACTAGCTAGAGATACTTGGCTGGAGATGGAGTTCAATACTAGGACACTTACTCATATGCTTAAAGGACATCTGTGTTAGCCTAGCACTAGGAAGCATCCAGTCACATATTGTTTTTACAGTTACTTTTTCTGTAAAATTACTTTTTATTGGCGAATTTCCATTACATTTCATTGTGAAAATGTTTAGGATAATTATATAATTTACTATGAATAATAACTTTAGGGTTGGAAGCTTACTTAACACTTGGAAATCCACCAGCAGGTTTATAGTACTTCAGCAAGTAGTTACAGTAACACTTTATAGTAATAAAGAAATCATTTAAGCCCAGAAAAAATTCTCAAATGACTATTTTTAAAAATTGCTACAAGGAAACCAGGCAAAGCAATGGGTAAAATTAGGTCCTTCATAAACTTACATTCAAATTCATACTAAACCCCAATAGTGCACTTTGGATTACAGTTGAGGTAGGGCAAAGAGCTATAGTCAAATACAACTTTTGTTTTGAGGAACTGGGGATTGAACTCAGACCCTTGCGCTTGCCAGGGAAGCGCTTATTCTACTGAGCTATCTCCTCAGCCCCCTCAAATACATCTTGAACTTTTAAATTTATGTAAATTAAAATACTGACTTTTACCCAGGCTTTACTTGGATATCCAAAAGGAAAAATTTAGAATTCAAGTGACAAAGTACTTTCTTACGTTTCTTTACCTTTAAGGTTAGAATTGTAAAAACTTTTGCAGTACATATAAATAAAAAAATACAAAGGCTATAGATACATTTTATTCCAACATAAAATATGCTTATATAAAAATAACCCAGGAAATATAAAAAAAGAAATATAAATTTTTGCATAGATTTTCTATATAAAATGTTTATCTGGAGCAGAACACTGGGAAGTACACCTCTGAAACTAGTATAGTTGAACTATTTCCTTGGATACCAAGTATACACAAAGCCCTTCATCTTTTGGGGGCATGGGCAGGCGGGAAAACAATTGAATTTCGCATCAGTCTAGATTTATTTCTCTGTTGCTCGAATATAAACCAGTGATGACAAGAGGAGAAATTCTGGGGGTTTATTTAACAAAATTAAATTCACATTTCTGAGGCCGTCATAGTGCATCCAGTGTCCATCCATCTGGAAAGCTGCAGAATAATGGTGCTCCTCTTTGTTAAACAGCGTGGCACCTTCCAACAAGTATCTGCAAGTTAGGTGACAGAGTGGCAGGAGAGTGTAGCATCTTATCTTAGGAAATATCACTCTTTCAATTCTGAACTAAGGAGTAAGACTATTTGCATTCTGTTCCCTAAAAAAGATATCCACATAAATCATGTACCATAAATTTCAAGTAAAATCTTTTACAATTAATACATCTTAGGTGTTAAAAACCTATTTTAACAGATAAACTCACTGTCTCTCAATTTTTAGGGGCAGAAGTTAGAAGAACCCTCTGTGTTTTCTTTTTTCTTTTTGGTGCTGAGGACTGAATCCAGGGCTTCTAGCTTGCTCGGCAAGCGCTCTACTGCTGAGCCTACTTCTGTTTTTGTTTTTTTGAGACACTATGTAGTCCAGGCTGGCTCTAAAATAACTATGTAACTCAGGCTGGCCTCAAACTTGCAGTGACCTACCTGCCTCAGCCTCCCGAGTACAGGGATTATGGGTGTGCACCCCCATGTCTGGCTTGCTTCCAAGTGGATACTGTCACCTTTATTTTATAGATAACTGGGCATGGTGGCACAGACTAATCCTAGCATTGCAGCAGGTTGAGGCAGACTCAGCTCAGTGAAGAGGCCATTGAGTCAACCCCTGGTACTGCCAACAAACCAACCAACCAATCAACCAACCTCATGTGTGCACTCTTAAATTACTGACCCCATATAGCTTGTGAAAGATGGGATGGTATTTGAAGTCAGTATCACTGTGCACTGCTAGTGATCTTTCCCTTGATAGATTCTAATCCTATTTGGAACATATAAATTTAGAGATAGCTAGGAGTTTTTAGAGCAGTATCTTAAAATTGTGATAAAGTACTTAATTTTTACTAGTTGGTTTTGAAAAATGCAAACCAAAAAACACCTACTTGTGGTCAGATAAATCCAAGTAATAGGGTACATATGCCAGATCTTCAGATTTCCAGTGCTGCATATTTAAGACAACAAAAGGAGGTGCTCCATGACAGAAAACTCGTTGGGAAAATTCCCTTAAGCCACCACATCTAAGATGGAAAATGAGCATGAACATTATTATACTTGGGACTAAGCTGCTGTTATGAATGAGTTATATATGACGTTAATTTTCCAGTAAGTACTATTATCTATTATAGGTATGGGTAATGGTATGGCCTGAGGTGCCTACTCCTAGAAGTTAATGTTATGTGTTAGAATAGGCTTTCTGTACCTATTCATAGAAGTTTATGTCTATGCTAGAAGGAATTCTGTGAAAAACTTTTGGAGAAGCTAGCTAAGTGTTTTAGGGGCTATGAAAATATGAGTCTGCTGAACTGTAATAAAGGCTTTCTCTATGGTTTTTAAAATGTTTTTTGTTTGTTACAGAAAGGAAGACCACAATACAACAAATGCCATACAGTAAAATTTCAATTAATTGGAATGCTCAGGGCATTAGTCTTCAGTCAACAAACATTGATCATATGAAGTTAACCAAAAAGCCATACATCTCAATGTTATTGCTAAAATATATTAGTTCAGATTTTAGACTTAGTAAGAATAATTAAGTAACTGTGTCTTGCTCTTCCTGTAAGCGGCCTGTGATATCCTGTGAAAATGGTTCACTACTCTTTCGACCCAGAAAATCCCACAAAATCATGCAAATCAAGAGGCTCAAATCTTCACGTTCTTTTTAAGAATACATGTGAAATTGCCCAGGCCATCAAGGGTATGCATATCCGAAAGGCCACCAAGTATCTGAAGGATGTCACATTAAAGAAGCAGTGTGTGCCATTTTGACGTTACAATGGTGGAGTTGGTAGGTGTTTGCCCAGGCCAAACAGTGGGGCTGGACACAGGGTCGGTGGCCCAAAAAGAGTGCTGAATTTTTGCTGCACATGCTTAAAAATGCAGAGAGTAATGCTGAACTTAAGGGTTTAGATGTAGATTCTCTGGTTATTGAACATATCCAGGTGAACAAAGCACCCAAGATGCACCGCTGTACTTACAGAGCTCATGGTCGGATTAACCCATACATGAGCTCCCCCTGCCATATTGAGATGATCCTTACTGAAAAGGAACAAATTGTTCCTAAGCTAGAGGAGGAGGTTGCACAGAAGAGAAAGATATCCCAGAAGAAACTGAAGAAGCAAAAACTTATGGCATGGGAATAAATTAATTATAAAATAAATGCAAATAAAATTAATGTTATTGGCTATTATATTAGTAAATATTAAAAAAAGTAACCATCTTTGGCCTTCTTTGTGATTAAATAACTATCAGATCATTTTTCTCAATATTAATTTTCATTGTACAGTATATTAGACACATAAACTGCTAACTGATTAGGATCAATGTGTTTGTTGCTCTGGATGTTTTTTCCTTTGTTAAACTTTTTGGTTGAAATTTATCTGTCTCCTAAATAAAAAATACAAGAGAAAAAAATCCAATTGAGGGTTGTGATTAGCTAGGTTCTGGTTAATGAAGGTTTTAGTATACCAGCTTAGCAATGGAGAAAAAAGAAAGGTATTTGCTTTGCATTTATGAATTAGCTGTCATATCATATTTTCTAGAGTGATATTTGAAAATGAAAATACAACATAAGACAGCAGAGTGATTAAAAAGTATTAGGCTCCCCAATACTTATCTGTTGGTTTCCTTATAAGCAAAACAGAAGTATATCTGAAATATCTGCCATATGCTCACCCATGTTCCTCACATAGTTCAATCTTGGAACAGAACAACTCATCCACAGCCAGTCTGATCAAATTTCCATGTGGAATTTCTTGGGGAGGACTAAAAGAATTGTAAGATGCATATAAGAACTGCTTCAACATCTTAGAAGTCAACACATTATTAGAGTAACAAATTCTATAGGTCAATTCAGTATTAGCAGAGTCAAGTATACCAATACAATCTCTGTACTTCTAGACAGCATAAAAACCACTGGAACTAATACTGATACGTAAAATTTTCCAAGATATATGAAAGTTTTCTGTAAAGTGATCCTGAAATATGCAGATGTGGTTATTTAACTTAAAAAAAAAAAAAAAGTGCCTCAACTGAAGCAGTGCTGTTTGGTGAGGAGAAGCTAAGACGCAAAGCCAGGCATAGTGGTACACACCTATAATCCCAGCACTCAGGAGGCAGGAGGATTGCCCTGAGTATGAGGCCAGCCTGGGCTACACAGCAAGACCTTGTCTCAAAACAAAAACAACAACAAACCAAAAAACAACTGAAAAACAAACAGAAACACTGTTAAACTCAGATGTAGATTTTTTTTTTTTTGTGGGTTCGAACTCACGACCTTGCACTTGCCCAGCAGGCACTTGTGCCTCGGAGCTATCTCCCCAGCCCCTGATGTAGATGTTTTAAATACAATATTTTTTTTTAAAGGGAGCTTAAAAAATTGAGTATGGTAAACTATTAAAAAAAAGTATGAAATGCTAACAAAATTGTAACATAGTTTACTAGTGCTTAAGCATTTACAGGGCTGGGGAGATAGCTCAGCAGTGTAAGTGCCTACTGGCAAGCACAAGGACACCGATTCTTGATACTGCATACCATGCTGGCTCTGAAACTGGGCATAGTGGTATATGCCTGTAATTTCAGTCCTGGGGAGGCTAAGACATGAGTCTGAACTGCATACTGAGACCCCATATCAAAGAAAGAAAGAAAGAAAGAGGAAAAGAAAAGAGGAAGAAAAAGCAGTTTCAGATTAAAATATTCTGTATTTTTTCTTACTTTTTGTGGTGCTGTAGATAGAACTGCAGGTTTCATGCATGTAACTACCACTGAACCACACTCCCAGAAAGATACTAGTATGTATGTACGCATGTACGTATGTATATATGTACTTGGAGACAGAGTTTCACTATGCAGTTGAGTCTAGCTTTCAACTCACTTTGTAACCCAGCCTGGTCTAAAACTGACTTGGATCCTCCTGTTTCAGCTTTCTGAGTGCTGGGATTACATCTGCTGAGATATTAGTTAAAAAAAAAATGATAATTTATGAAACACTGTTTAGTCTATTATGATGCAGAGTAAAATCATATTTTCCTCTGGTAGATTTCAAAAATCAACACCATCCTATTAGCAATACAAGGAAACAACATATATTTCAGAAAAAACGAGTGCGATTATTAGGGAGTGTAAGTCCCCAAAAAGAACACCCAATTGGACTGTTTTCCTGGACTATGGGAACAAACACCCTCTCTAACAACATGTTTGGGTCTGTTTTTCCTCCACTGGCAGCTACTCCTTTTCCAACTCATATCCCCTGGGAGCTTGCATAGCACCGGGTACTCCACAGGGCTTGCTAGTTTGGCCTCTGTCTCTGTCATTTGCCAGCTTGGAGGGCTGCCCTCTCTGGGAAGCCATAACCACTGCTGGCTCCCAGTGCTTTCCCAGCAGTGTAAACGCTTCTGGCATCCTCACTCTCCAGGTAGGAAGTACCAGACTTGGGTTTCTGGCTACAATTATGACCTGGCCTTCCCAACAGAGACTCATTCAGAGGGTGAAACAATCCAAAGCCCTGAAGTGTTCTTGCAGAGGTTAAATCAACAAGCAAACAATTACCAGCAGTCATATTAGGAAACATAGGAAAACATTGCATATGGAGTGATTCCATTATTTTACTACTGAAAAGTTATCACTTGGTTGTTTATATAAATATTGTTAGCTGAAAGCAATATATATATATTATGGCCGGCTCAGCTTGTCCTGGGGATGGGGCTGGCACGGCATGTGGTGCTGGGGATCGAACCGTGGTCCCTGCATGGTTCCTTTAGACTGCTGAGCCATCTCGCTGGCTCTTGAAAGGAACATTCACTGAAAAGAAATTCACACCAGGAGACAGACTTTAGGACAACTTACTTTATATTAATTGTGCGCTGCTGATCTTCCTGCACTCTTGTCGGGCACCGCCAGTTGGAACAGTAACTTTCTTGAATGGTAGACATGAGATTTTCAAGATTTTTTGTGAAATTATCATGCTCATTCCCAAACAGATCAATTATTAATGAAGCTTTATAAACTTCAGATTTGTATTGCTGCTTTTCCATCTTGTCCCAAATCCAAAGTAGCTTCACAGTTGTAAAACTATAGGTGTCCATTAAATAAAGAAAACAGTCTATAAATTCCCTACCAAAATGAAGAGAGAGTTCCCTGGGGAAATTCTCATTTTCGTTAAGAATGACATACAACAACATCAAGAATCCATCTATGGTGCAGGTATTTTTCAGTCTTATTTCAACATAGAGCGGGGTGCAGGATACTGCTTTGCGGCCAGCTTTGATAGTAAAAACTCCTCCCCAAGGAAGAACAGGCCTCCAGAATGATCGATCTTGGTTATAATTATTTTTAATTGATGCTTTGATCTCTTCAAACAGTGTCTTCATCCTGCATTTTAAAAGTTTAAAATAGAACATGTAAATGCATGAGGTTATGTCTAAAAAGAAAAAAAAAATCAACCTAAACAGATAGGTTGTAAGGTAGTCTCTCAATGCAATTAAAAAAAAAAAAAAAAAGTTCATTTTTTTTTTTTTTTTTAAGGGCAACTTTTTTTGAGGTACAGAATGCTCATCGGATAGGCCTATAGATTAACTACAGAACAGATTTTATCTGTACATAACAGACTCTAAATTAAAAAAAGAAGCCGGGCGTGGTGGCTCATGCCTGTAATCCCAGCACTCGGGAGGCTGAGGCAGGAGGATCGGTGTGAGTTTGAGACCAGCCTGGGCTACAAAAGTGAGCTCAAGGTCAGCCTCAACTGCATAGCGAGACCCTGTCTCAAAAAGACAAAAACAAAAACAGAAAAAAAAAAAAAAAACAACAAAAAAACCCCCCAAAAAACCAAAAAGAAATAAATTAAAAAAAGATTTTAAGAATACAAAATAAGTTTGTTCTTGTATATTCCTAAGGTAAGTCTTTTCCTCCCTCCTTCCCAAATACTAGCTGTGCTTCATTTTGTTATTATAGGTGACTCTACTTAAGAAATTAATATAATTGGATATTTAGCTTGGGGTGGAGAATAGTAGCTATTTAGAGTAGTGGCCTTGTCTGGGGAGATAGTTCAACGGTCTAAGTGCATGCTTGGCAAGCACAAGAACCCAGGTTCAAGCTCTGGCAACACATGCCAAGCTGTGTACATCCAACCCGGCTTGGTGGCACACACCTGTAATCCCAGTGCTGGGGAATCTGAGTGAGAAGGATCATTACGAGGCTGAGCTGTGTAGTGGGACCCTGTATCAAATAAATAAAAAAGAAGAAAACCTTCAAAAACAAATACATGAGAGGCCTTCATGTTAATTATGCTAACATGCATATAGAAACGGTATATTTGTATAGTAATAGTACATGTAGTAATTACACCTACTGCTATAGCTGCAGACCAGTTCTGGCTTCTAACTCTGAAAGGCAACACCTGTACAGTAATCATGAACGTTTTGCTAAATACTGACACTGCCAATTATTTCTTTTCCCTTTAGGATTTCCTTTCGCAATATAGAATTGTGCTAGAGATCCTCTATTTTTACTTACAGATGCCATGCTATGAAGATCTGATTAAGGACTTAATAGATTTTTGAATAAATGTAAACATCCTTCCCTTAATCACTCCCCCACCCCTTATTTTTTTAAAACTAGGGATTGAACTCAAGACATTGCCCTTGTCAGTGAGGCACTTACATTGCTGAGGTATCTCTCCAGCCCTTCTTTCCTTTACCTTTTTTTTTTGTCTTTTTGAGACAGGGTCTCGCTATGCAGTTCAGACTGGCCTTGAGCTCGCTTTTGTAGCCCAGGCTGGTCTCGAACTCACACCGATCCTCCTGCCTCAGCCTCCCGAGTGCTGGGATTACAGGTGTGCGCCACCACACCCGGCTTTTCCTTTACCTTTGAGGAGAACTAAATATTGTCTTAAAAGCCACCAGGAGTATTAAACACAAAACATGTCATGTCATGTGTGTTATATAAAGCAAAATTAAAAATCCCTGAAATTGTATTGAAAAGTTCACCTTTACTGAACTTCAGCTCATCTGGGATAAATGTATAAACCAAAACCATATTATTTTCCAATGTTACTTTTACAAAAAGTATTTTTGTGGAAAAAGGAAAGCATTTGAGAAAATGATTGAAGCCTCTTGTTTTGACCGTTTTTTTTTCTAGAGTCACATAAGCTCATGAGTTTTGCATAAAAGCTAAGTTCAAAACTTGCAACAGTAGATCAAAATTAAACTCACACGTACAGTGTTTCCCTTTGAAGCAAGGCCTCGTACACTCTGCAATGTTCAATACTATATTTAGTCTGAAGCTGTTTATGTATCACCAGCTAACATGTTGGCTTTGGTCAAGCACTTACAGGGTGTGGCAAACCTGAAGTCTAGAAAAACAAGCTCAGAAAGTGACCCATGTCATTTAGATTTTAAAGTAATAAGCCATTTAAATATTTTAAACGTGAAAGGACCTTTCTTCGTGGTTTGAGTTCTGTTGTAAGCTTCTTCTTCTTTTTTTTTTTTTTTTGGACCAGGATTCGAACTCACGACCTTGCACTTGCCCAGCAGGCACTTGGGCCTTGGAGCTATCTCCCCAGCCCCTGTTGTAAGCTTTTAAAGAACCTTGTAGTAAGGGTCAAGATTGCTAAAAAGGGCTTGAGTCCCGATTCCTAAATACTGCATTGGAAGGGAAGAGTAAGTAACTTCCTAGCGTTTTTTTTTTTTTTGTTTTTTTTTTCAAATTATCTCTTAGACAAGACCAAATGAAGGTAATTGTAAAGCCATAGTTATAGCCGAGAATATGCACACAGCGAACTTCAGAGGACTGGAAGAACTAGATGACACTTAACGTACTTTCAGCCTTTACTCACTCAGTGATATTTCCTATAAAAATTAGAGGAGGCAAGCGGAGAACGAGCTCCATCCAGACGAGGCTTTTCTTAAAAGACTGGCTTAAGGCTCCGTCACATCTTGGGGCCGACGGTTGCCAGGCGCGGTACCGGCGTCGCCGGACCTCCCTGCAGCAACAGGGCCTCCACCTGGAGGAAGCCCGGGCGATGCCCCGCCTCTGTTTCCTCGACGAAAGGACACTTTTCCCGACCAGCATTCTCCGGTGTGGCCCCGGCACCGAAGGCCCCAGTCTCCCTCGGCCCCAGACCCCCAAGGCTGCTCTGTGCCGCTCGGCGCGCAGGGCTCCGGAGGGCGCGCGGGGGGCACCAGCCTGCAGCCCCGCGCCGGTCCCCGGGAGGCTCGGCCTCATCTCGGGCGCCCTCGCATCAGCCGTCTCCATACCCCAGAAAGCCAGGTCCTCGTACCTCCCGGGGGACCGAGAACCGCTGGTGCCGTCGCACCCGTCGCCGCCGCCGCTTGCTCATGGAGAGCCCGGGCTGCCACCGCCGCTTCATCTGCTAGCACCGCCAGCTGCCTCGCCCTCCCCCGGCGCGAGCGCTGGGCTCCGGGACGGCCTCCATCGCACCGCCGCGGCGGGAGCCACAGCAGCTCCGGCGCCAAGGCCCCACCCGACCCGACCCACGGAGCCAGGACCGCGGGACGCGTCGCTTCTTATTACGGAGGAGGATTCGGCCTGACCTCCATCCCCCACCCCCTAGGAGCCTAGCTTCCAGCTGAGGAACGGCGCCGCTGCGCAGGCGCGAAGACCTCAGGGCCCAACGTGCGTGTGTGGGTGTGTACACAGCGTCAGCATTTGCCCAATGGGAGTCGGGGTCAGGTGTGGGGGCTGGACCTCGCGGGGCGGGGCGGGGCGGGGCGGGGCTGAGCGTGAGAAGGTGGGCGGGGCAGCCCGAAGTAGGCTGGATTCGAATGAAGGCGGAACTTCGCTGTGGAACGCAATTGGCTTTTTGCAATTTGTTCCATATTAGGACTTGGTTTTAGCTTGATTCTAGGTCCTGCTCTGGCAACTTACTTTCTCAGAGCAGAAAACTTTATTTGCTCAGTAAATTATATGAGGTTTTTGATTTAAGTGTACATTTAGGAAAAAGAAGATATGTTAAATGTTATGTTACTGTTCAAGAATAGACAGTATGCTGTAGTTTAGAATAGATGTTAAGACCGGTTTGATTGTGTTTTCTCTTTTAAAATTAGGATATGTTTGCCGTACATAATATTTACATTCCTGTGGGGAGTTGCTACGTGTATATACCACATTTTCATTCTTTTTTACATCCCTTTTTCTTTGTTCCTCACCCCTCCATCTCTTGATTTCCTTCCTGTTTGAGAAAGATCTCTCTATTTATTACCTATCTTTTATTTTGCTCTAAATTTGGGTTTCTCACATGAGAGAAGCCATGTGATATTTATGCTGTTTGTGTGATGTATGTATCAAGGTCATCCATTTTCCAACAAGTAACTCATTTATTTTTGTTTATGGCAGAGTAGTACTCCATTGTGTGTACATATCATATTTTAAAATCTGTTCATCTATTGTTGGATATATAGGGTGCTTCCAAGATTTAGCTTTTGAGACTTGTGCTGCTATAAACATGAGTATGCACATTTCACTGTCATATGATATCTTCAGCCCTTTTGGAAAGACACCTGGAAGGGGAATAGCTGACTCAAATGAAATTGTTTAGTGTTTTGAAGAGTTCCCATAGTAGTTGTGGTAGTATAAACTCCCATCAACGATGTAGGGGTGTCCTAGCAGCCTCACTAGCCTTTGTTACATGATTTCTTTCCCATCCAAGTACTAGTACTAACCAGGTCTGACCATGTTTAGCTTCCAAGATAAGATGACATCAGGCATGTTCAGGTTGGTATGGCCTTAGACTGTATGATTTCTTGGTGATGTAGTTGTTCTTTCTGGGGTGAGATAGAATCTCACTCTTTTAATTTGTGTTTCTAATAATGACCAGCCACATTTATGCATTTCCTCATGTACTTACTGGCCACTTGTATGTACTTCTGTGAACTGTCTATTCATTTCACTTGCCCATTTTGGTTTTTTGATTGGGTCTTTTATTTTGGGCTATCTAATTTTTTGAATTCATTGTATGTTATAGGTATTAATCTTGTGTCTGAGGAATAGTTGACAAATATTTTTCATATTCTATAGGTTGTCTTTCCATTCTGTTTTCTTTTTTTTTTCTGTATAGAAGCTTTTTGATTCTTTTTTTTTTCTTGTTTCAGAACTTTTGTTTGTTTGTTTGTTTTATTTTTATGGCTGGCTCAGCCTGCCCTGAGGGCAAGGCTGGTGCAGCATGTGGTGCTGAGGATCGAACCGCAGTCCCTGCAGCCGTGTGCAGGTGCTTTAGACCACTGAGCCATCCTGTCGGGCCCCAGCTTTTTGATTCTTAATGGTCCCATTTGTTGGCTCTGGGTACTGTTTCCTGTGGATTGTGTTCAGAAAGTTCTTGCCTCCCAGATACCTGGGACTTGAGTTGTTTTACTATTTTGTCTTCCAGTAGGTTTAATGTTTCTGTTTTAACATTTAGTTCTTTGATCAGTTTTGATTGTAGTTTTGTATATGTTGGGAACATATTGACCTAAGATTCAATTCTGCATGTGACTAGTTTTTCCAACACGATTAAAAATATATATTTTTATTTTAATTTAATTTTTTTTGTTTTTTTGGTTTTTTTTTTGTGGGACCAGGGTTCGAACTCACAACCTTGCACTTGCCCAGCAGGCACTTGTGCCTCGGAGCTATCTCCCCAGCACCATAAAATATATATTTTTAAAAAATCCTTTCTTTCATTTATTTGATATGAGATCTCACTATGCAGCTTGGACTTATAGTGATCCTCTGTCTCAGTCTCCCCAGCATTGAAATTCCAAGTGTGTGACACCACATCCAGTTTCTTTAGCTAGCACTTCCTGCCATTTTGGGGGCAGGCCCAGCATGTGATATGAGGATCAAACCTGGTCTTTGCACTTGCTAGGCAGGCAGCAAGACCTCTGAGCTATGTTGCCAGCCTGCCAACACCATTTGTTAAAGATTCTGTCTTTCCTCCAAGTGTATGCCTTTGGCCCCTTTGTCAAAGATCAAATAGCTGATTATGCTTGAAAAAGATGGCTTTACTCCATCTGTAGTGTTGAAATTTTGGAAATAAATTTCTACACAGCAAGTCAGATGTTGAAATTAGGGATGCTTAATACTGTTGTTTAGAGCTTGATTTTTATTTTTTTTAATTTTTTAATTTTTTTTTTTTTTTTTGCGACCAGGGTTTGAACTCACGACCTTGCACTTGCCCAGCAGGCACTTGTGCCTCGGAGCTATCTCCCTAGCCCTTGGGGGCTTGATTTTTAAATCCTCCTTTAGAGTCAAAGCTATACCAGATAACACAGGCCATCCTGTAAGAATCTTTCCACTTTCAACTAAAAGTGGAGATTGTAGCCTGACCAGCATTTCAAGAAATGGAGTGTAATGAATGGGGCCGAGGGACAGCTGTGGTCTGCTGCTGAAAATTCCAGAAAGCTGGGATAGGGGAGTCCTGGAAAGTGGGACTCCAGGTGATAGATAGCAGCTTTACCTGTGGACTCTCTATTTGATGCTTTCTCCCTTGCTTGGAATGCTAATGGTGGACCCCTGTGTGAAGCTGATGGTAGGGAAAGGATGGAAGTTAATAGAGATCATGGTCACGTTCGTGACTAAGCACATGGTCCTCCTTTACTGAAGTGATAATGCATGAGATCATGTTCACTAGCCCGAAATAAAGCTGAGTTGCTTTTGGGGTTCTGGGCTCACAAATCTCAGTGAGCCCTCTGAGCTACCTTCATCAGGTCTTGTCGTTGTTTCTTTCAGCACCAACTCATGACATACAACAGGAAATGTTAGATTTTTTCCCATCAGCCATTAAATCATGTCTGTACAATGAGATCCAGATTCTAGGACCAGTACATTTAGAGAACTAAAGGCCAGAGCAGTAGAGCAGTGTGGTTCTCACAGTCTGAGCTGAAGGAAGATTGGATACCTTGTTATGAAATGGTCAACTGTGGTTACAGCAGAGGTTGTATTCTTGAGCCTCTCTTGAGTCTAGTGGCTGGAGGGAGGCTGGAAAAAAATACATGGACTTATTCAAGGTTACTGCTGATGGAAATGGGAAGAAATGATGTGTCTCAGAACATAGGGAGAAAGAAAAAGGCTCTGCCTCTAAAAATAATTACTAGGTATTGCCAAAGTCTGCTCCTTCCTGGATTTTCTAATTTTTCACAGCATTTTAGAGATGACCATACTGAGATTTTAAGGAATTAAACAATCTGATGTGCTGGAATTTATGTGCACAAAGTTCGCATATTAAATGCTCAGCAACTAAGAAAATATCTGTAAAAGGTTTGTAGATGTGGATTATATGCATAATTCATAAATTCTTGCAAGATGTGGCATTCATTTCATGCTGATTAGGTCATTCTCTTCTGAAAACAGACACATGGTGGTTGATACCATTTCTGGAGAGCAGCAGCGAGAGGCCCATATCTTCAAGAATGCTGAGTGGAGGAAGCATAGATTCTTTGCATACTTTGGTAATCCACACACGGCAGTGAGGCCTTTCATTGAGATTTTCATTCTTCCTTTCCATGGTCTTTAAGACAGCTAAGTTGCAGATTAAAAAAAAATTATTTTGGGGGGGACACCCACTCGGGACCCCCCTCCTATCCCTTTCTTGGACAGGAGCTTTCTTTCCCTCAATAAATATGTTCTGTTTATTTTTATTTTTTATTTTTTGTGGGACCAGGGCTCGAACTCATGACCTTGCACTTGCCCAGCAGGCACTTATGCCTCGGAGCTATCTCCCCAGCCCCAATATGTTCTGTTTATAACCTCCATTTGTTCCTAAAATTCATTCTTCAGTTTGAGAGAACACGAACTTGCCCCAGGTACTTTTCAGGGGATCAGTTTTCCCTATATCATCTGGAGGCTCTCTACTGGAGGTCATCCACCCCAGATCAGTTTTTTCTTCCTGCATCATTTGGACGTCCCACCGAGATCATTGGACAGAGATTTAAAGCAATTCTACCTACCCAAGATAAAATACCTGGTGTCTATTGAGGGCCTTTAGATAGGACCTCTGTAGAGTATCTCTGGCTGCCAGTTTACAACTATGACCCCTTTCAGCCTGAAGAAGACAGAGTGGTCATCGCCCACAATTCCCTCACAGCAGTTCGGGTTACTTCTTCAGAGGGAGGAATGTTGTAGACAGCTAAATTAGATAGAAATATTATAGGCAGTCAGACAGGGCCAGACCCTCAAGGACAACATGGAAGACTAGGTGACTTTCCAACTAGAGACAGACACTCTTCCGCTGTGGGCCAGATCTCAAGACAAGAGTAAACAGAAGCAACTACATACTTCCCTAGGGATGGGCATCAGGGATTGATTCTCTAGGTAGGTATCAATCATCTTGAAAGATCCTGAAAAGAGTCATGAGCCCAAGCTCAATAGGTGGTGTTCTTGTCCACTTGCTAAGTGACTTGCCTTCCCACTGGATCCTGATGTTAATCAATTTTACCTGAGCAATGGTGCTTGTAATCTCATTGTCCCATCTCATACCCACCTAAGCAAGTTCCCATGTCTTCTCTATAAAAGTCCCTGGAAGAGACAGCTTCTGGGGGACACCCACTCAGAACCCTGCTCCTGCCCCTCTCTCAGACAGGAGCTTTCTTTCCCCTAATATGTTGGGCTCATTTTTTTAAATTTTATTTTTAATTTTTTTTTCTTGTTTCAGAACTTTTGTTCGTTTATTTATTTATTTTTATGGCCAGCTCAGCTTGCCCTGAGGGCAGGGCTGGCACAGTACGTGGTGCCAGGGATCGAACCAAGGTTCCTGCAGCTGCCTAAGCTTTCCTAAGCAGGCGCTTTAGACCACTGAGCCATCCTGCTGGGCCCCAGGGCTCATTAAAAAAATAAAAAAATTATTTGGATGTATATATATATATATATATATATATATATATATATATATATATAGTTTGTTTGTTTTGTTTTTTGGGGGGTGGGAATGGGGTTCAAACTCATGACCTTGCACTTGCCAGGCACTTGTGCCACGAAGCTATCTCCCCAGCCCCTACTTGGTTATGTTAATTGGACACATTGGTGGTTTTCAGCATGGATTTTTCATACACGCATATGCCATTCCTTGATCATCGCCACCTTCTTCTCCATCATCCTTTCCCTCCCTGGCTTCCCTGTCCTCTTTCCTCTTCCCTAAGAGCCAGATTTTTGAAAATAGTGTTGAAGTACAATTGTTGCTATACGCAACATATTTAAAATGTAATTTCTCCCTCCATTCTACACACAAGCAACCAGTGATCTACTAAGTTCAATCTTCGTTTTTTAAAGTTTTATGTAAAGAGACTCACAATGTATATCCTCGTATTGGCTAGCTTCTTGCACTCACTGTAATTATTTTGTGATCCATCCATATTGTGTGCAAGTCATTCATTCTTTTTTTTTGTTGTTGTTGTTTCATCATATTGATGTTATGCAGTTTATTCACTGATGTGCTCATAGTCAGCTCACATCCAGTTTGAAGTTGTTGCCAGTAGAACTACTATGAAGATTTGTGATCAAGGAAATGTTTGTGAACATATTTTCTTTTTTCTTGGGTAAATATCTGGAACTCAATAGCTGGATCATATGGTAGGTGTATGTCTAACTTTCTAAGAATTTTTTTATGCTATTTACCAGTGGCTGAACTACCTTCCAGTCCAATAGGGAACATGAAAACAATTTCTCTATATCTGCATCAACCGTTGGTATTCTTTTTTGTCTTTTTGAAACAGGGTTTCAGTATGCAGTTTAGACTGGCTTTGATCGCACTTTTGTAGCCCAGGCTGTTCTTGAACTCACACTGATCCTCCTGCTTCAGCCTTCCAAGTGCAGGGATTACAGGCATGCACCACCACGCCCGGCTAATCGTTGGTATTCTTAGTTGTGAGGTTTTTTGCTTGTTTGCTTGCTGTTTTTTTTTTTTTTTTCCTTTAAAGTGCAGGGTGTACTGGGTCTCACTACACAGATCAGACTCTCAGTGGTCCTTCTGTTTTCCACCTTCCAAGTGCTGGGATTACAGCTGTATAGCACTATACCCAGGCTAACACTTGGTATTTTAAAAACCCAGCTATTATAATGATCTGTAATTGTTTCTTGTAAAAAATCAGTTTTATTCATATATTTTAGATGTGCATAATGATAGCTTTTCATCATATGGAATTTGTACCTATTGTCTTGGGTTCTTTCTTGCTCCATTTCCCTCACCTCCCTTCAACCTTTCTTCCAATCTTTAACAAAAGCTTTGTTTCCACTTTTTTCTTTTTATTCTCTCTCTCTCTCTGTCTCTCTGTCTCTGTTTGTCTCTATCTCTGTCTCTTTCTGTCTCTGTATCTCTGTCTCTTTCTGTCTCTGTCTCTCTGTCTCTTTCTGTCTCTGTCTCTCTCTGTCTCTGTCTCTGTCTCTCTGTCTCTCTGTCTCTCTCTCTCATATGTATTTAGTACAGGATTTTGTAACCTAACTAGCATTTCAAGAAATGGAGTGTTGGGCCTGGTAGGATGGCTCAGTGGTCTAAAGCACCTGCTTAAGAAAGCAGGGACCGCGGTTTGATCCCTGGTACCACATGCTGCGCCAGCCCTGCCCGCAGGGCAGGCTGAGCCAGCCATAAAAATAAATAAAACAAATAAAATTAAGGTTAAAAAAAAAAAAAGAAATGGAGTGTAATGAAAGGGACCCAGGGATGGCTGTGGTCTGCTGCTGAAAATTCCAGAAAGTTGGGATAGGGGAGTCCCAGAAAGTGGGACTCCAGGTGATAGATAGCAGCTTTACCTATGGACTCTCCATTTGTTGCTTTCTCCCTTGCTTGGAATGCTAATGGTGGACCCCTGTGTGAAACCGATGATAGGGAAAGGATGGAAGTTAATAGAGATCGTGGTCACATTTGTGACTAAGCACATGGTCCTCCTTTACTGAAGTGATTGTGCACGAGATCACGTTCACTACCCTGAAACAAAGCTGAGTTGCTTTTGAGGTTCTTGGGCTCATTGAGGGACAAATATCAGTGAGTCCTTTGAGCTACCTTCATTGGGTCTTCTTGTCATTTATTTCTACACCGACACATAACATACAATAGGGTCTCGCTCCACAGATCAGACTTGTAGGGATCGTTTTGTTTTCAGCCTCCCAAGCACTGGTATTATAGGTGCATGTCACATCGCTCAGTCTCAATCTTGCTTTAGTGCGCTCTGGGGGCTGGGCTGGCACTGCATGCCCGGGAATTGAATCTCGGCCCCTGTGTCTGACTAAGCATGTCCTTTAGCCCACTGAACTATCTTGCCGGCCCCTTTATTCTCTCTTTTCCTTTTTCCTTCCTTTGTTTCTCCCTCCTCCTTCCCTAGTTCCCCTTTCTATATGAACATTTTCTATTTCACAATATCTATTATATATTTTGGTCTTTGTTTATACTTTTGGTTTCTCACACCAAAGTATAATGTGATATTTATAGATATGTGTACAGCTTATTGCACTTAAGAACATGGTCTTGGGGTGCATTCATTTAGATAAAAATGTCTCAAGCTTCTCCTTTATGACAGAGTAATACACCATTGTACTAAAAAAGCACATCTTTTTATCCATTCATGGTTGATGGGCATTTGGGCTGTTTCCAAGGTTTAGTTATTACAAAATATGATGCTATAAGCATAAGTGTGCATATTTTACCATGGTATGATGCTTTTGTTATTGTAGGAAAATAATAAGTAGGGAAATAGCTGGGCCAATGGCACCTCTAGTTCTAGATTTTTGAGGAATCTAAATACTGATTTTCGTAGTGGTCTCACCAGTCTACACTCCCATCAACAGTGGAGAAGGGCTTCTCTTAACCCACATCCATTGCTGCATTTGTTATTGATTTCTAGAATGAGATGAAATCTCAGCGTTGTTTTAATTTGTTTTTTTTTTTTTTAAGTTTCAATTTTTTATTGTTTAAAGTTGAAGCAAGACCTGTATAACAAAACATTCCTTTTTTTTTTTTTTTTTTGTATCTTCCAGGGTCAAATCCCCTCAGGATTAAGTTTGGGACCATAGACAGCACTTTGTAGAACTGTTGTTAGTGTTAGCCTTCAGGACGAGTCACGGCCATTGCTTGGCCATTTTGCTTTCTGTGAAAACCTGAGAGAATATTTTTCTCTGGGTGACTCACCTTAGACACACTACAGTTCATTCATCTCTTTCCTCTGAGGTCCCATAATCTCCTTGACCAGGAAATTTGGGACACCTCTGAGTTATAGGATATTACAACACACGTTCTTTTATATCCTGGGTCTTTATTGACCTTGAAGGGCTAGGGCCAAAATATTGCCTATCCTTATAACCCTTCTTTTTCTCCAATTTTTTGTCTGTTAACTTACATTCTTAACTCTCCAGCAGAAAAGCTTTGTGATATTATTACTCTATAACATAGCTACTTGAGCTTATCATCACTGGCTTTCTGACTATCAAATATCTTTGACTTAGCTTGGAAATGATATTTTCTGACCATCATTGATATTCTAATAACTTTCTATACAATGTGATAAAAGCAGTTACACAATTTTGACACAGATATTTGGAAATTCAAGGTAATAAAAAGTTGTAGCCTGTCAAGAATATGGTTTTTGGCCCAGTCTCTTATTTTCAAGTACTACTCTTGAGAGGATAACAGTAACTGACTTTACACCAGGAGCAGTACATACCAAAAAGACAAGAGTGACATGTATTCCAAACATAGTTTTAGTGTTACATTGTGCTATAATCAATATGCTGAACCTTTTGAACGTGCTTGAGACCAATATCTGATTCATCCTGTGTACATAGGTGTATGGGTATGCTATTGATATGTTTTCTGCTTTATCTGTTTCCAGTCACTTCGTTGTTTAATCCATAACACATTCAGCTGTGTTATGCCCTTAAGTTCTTGTTTTCTTCTTTAAAGCTCTTATATTAGGGAGACTATACAATATTTACACATATAGGTCTGGTTTATTTCACCAATGAGTGTATGTTCAATATACATCCATTTATATATGAAGTCTTCAAACTTATCATTCTTTATGGATGAGTAGTATTCCATTGTATAAAAATACCACATTTTTTTTAACCATTCTTGCAATGATGGGCATTTTGGTTGTTTCAAAGATTTGGCTATTACACATTGGTCTGCTATAAACATAGGTGCACAGATATCGCTATGGTATGAAGTTTTCAGTTCTTCTGGGAGAATTCCCAGTAGGGGGATAGCTGGATTGAATGGAACTTCCAGTTCTAGTTTTGTAAGGAGCCTCCACACTGCTTTCCATAATGGTTGCACCAATCTGCATTGCCACCAGCAGTGAAGAAGGGTTCCTTTTTCCCCATAGCCTCTCCAGCATTTGTTGCTGGTTGATTTCTTTATGATAGCCATCCTTACTGGCGTGAGGTGGTATCTAAGTGTTGTTTTGATTTGCATTTCACGA
>PVJA010037657.1:0-20243 GCA_004027025.1 Myocastor coypus | reverse complement strand
ATGCCCACACACTATACTCTGTAGAACGATTGTGAGGACAATATGCAATATGTCAACTTTCAAAGAAAAGAAAGGGGAAAAGAAAAAAAAAGTAATGCTGATTTAGAAGGGTTAATGTTTAATTGTTTGATCAATCTTATATACCTATATATATATATTAATCTAAACTGATCTGATGATGAAAATATGTAATATAACCATTGTTAAATTTAAACAATAAAAAATTGAAACTTGAAAAAAAATAAAGAATCATTACATGGAATGTTTTTGTAATTAACTCACAACTTTTTATAAAAATCTTTAATTCAATGATTTCTACTATTGGCACATAACAGAGCAACAGCATTACTAAATACTAGATGTGCTATAAGGCCACAGGGTTACTATGTGAACCACCAATGCATGTCAAACAGAATTTGTTCAGAATACCATATTTAACTAGTTGAAATAGAAAACATAATTGCAATTAAGATTTAATGGTTGCTTTTGATGTGTCTACAGTCTAGTAGAAGTTAGGTGACGAAATCCTTATTGATCACTGATGGGCCACAGGACCAGGACTGGAGGCCAGAAAGTTAGCTGAAGTTTGCTGAGTCCATAGGGGTCTGAAATGACTGAGTGATAACACATTCAGAGGCCAAGCAGCTGGACTGCCAAGAGGTCCTTGATAGCGAGTCCCAGCCACATGGTCCCTGTGTGTCTGTAACTGGGCTCTGTGCACCCAGGGTGACTTCTAGATGGCATGACCTTCAAGGAGCTGGCACAGGCAATGTGGACAGGCCAGGTGTCCCTGAACAAAGTCCAACTGCTGTACAGAAGCCATCGCACTGGCTTGACAACCTACGTGCTGGGTGCTGCTGGGGGTAGGAGCCACTCTGCACAAAGGAGGTCCTAGCTTCCAAAACGCAAGGACCCACAAAGTGGGATTCCTTATGATCCCTGTCTTATAGCTGAGGACATAGCAGGGGTCTGGAGCTAGACCTAGATCAGCAGGAAACTGTTTATTTTTTCAAAAACAGCAAAAAAGAAATGAGGTGAGATTTTTAAAGAAGTGAATTTCATAAAAGATGAAGTTACAAGTGGCAAGTACTATTTAAAATTGGCAAATAATTGCACATAGCTAACAGATTACTTCCACGTGTGAAGTTGGATAAGACTCTACAGCAAAGAAAACTTCAGGGATAAGCTTTAAAGAGTGGGGCCCAATCAGAAAACCGGCTACCAAGCTATGTACTTCTAACATACAGGATGTAATTCAAGGAATTAACTGCAAAGCACTGAAGGGGCCAAAAGGCAAAGCCAAGAGGACCAGACAACCCCGAGAGTGTTAGAGGAAAGATGGTGTTTCCTCATTACAGTGCAGAAACCACAACAAGGAAATTGTCTCAGCCACTGCCAGAAGCTCATTCTACTCTGCTGCTGAGGGCTCCAACCAGATGTGGGGCTGGCAGATGGACAGTACTTGGGGCAGGCCTGGAGCCATAGGGGAGGACTCCACAGCCTTGGGACAGTCCTGACTGGTTGTACTATGTAGTGGCCAAAGGAACATGGTGTGGCCGAAATTAGGAACACTGAGAAGTCATTGAGCTTCAGTGCTAGGATTTGGAAAGGCTTTAGGTGCCCTAAAGGGCACCAGACCATAGAGTCATCCACTTTTCCCTGTTAGGAAGATGCCTTTAGCCCAGGGGAGCAGTACATGTGCCCTACTCCTGGCCTCTCCTTGCAGACTCTGGGGGCAGGGCTCCTATTAGTAGAACTCAACCAGAAAGCAATGAGCAAGAAAGTCCAGGGATGGAGTTTAGAGTTGGAGCTCTTATGAGGCCCTCCCATGATGATGTCCCCACCTCAGAGCCACCACACTATGGACTAAAACTATAACAATGTGAGCCAAATCAACTTCTCCTTCTTTGTGTTGTACATGTTAGGTATTTTGTCCTGCAATAGGAAAACTGATGAATACAACGTTCCACAAACTGCAGGCTTGCTTATTCCAATTATTGTGGCAATCTCCTTCCCCTGAAATCTATATTAACCCTAATTAATAAAACACCCTTCCCGAGGGACAGACATTCAATCTAGTTCTTCAAAAGTTCTACCTGAAACATGGAAACCATTCCTAGATGTAATAACAGAGTAAGGCTGTACTGGGTGATTCCCCTATAGAAAACAACTAGTAAATCTAGGCATAATTTTAAAAAGTGGCTACCTGAAGGCTCTGGATCATGAGCAAAGCAGACAGCTTGGTGGGGAGGATGCTATAGGGAGAGAGCTGAAAGAAGCTGAAATGAAATTATTATTTCGTTGTCTTTTATACCAGAACTACATGCTGTGTTATGACTGAGGCTCCAGTGAGGACATTGTAGGCTTTTTGGGAAGGGGTGCTGGAAAGCTCAAGGTAGAAAACTGAAAATATTGAAGAGATGGAAAGGGAAAAAACTGGGGATGGGATCTCTAATTTTAATCTACTTCCACTGTATAATAGAAAACACCCACATTTTTTATAGCAATATTAATCACCATGGAAAACTATAATTATTCTTTTGTCTGTTAATCCAGTGCATGTGAAACTAAAAATGTACAGCTGGTATATTCAACTTCCAATTCAATGTCCAGACGGTATATTCAGTTTCCAAACCAATTAAGCTGTTGTAGCTCCCAGCAAGAGAATTGGTATCTCTTTGAAACCTCTCTCTCTCTCTGTCTCTCCCTCTGTCTCTCTCTCTGTCTCTGTCTGTCTGTCTGTCTGTCTGTCTCTCTCTCTCTCTCTCTCTCTCTCTCTCTCTCTCTCTCTCTCTCAATTTCCTAGCTTTTATGGCACAGGAGATCAGTTCCATGGAAGACAGTTTTCCTTGGACCGGGGAGAGAGTGATTGCAGGGGTCTTTCCCCCCTACAAAGACACTCTCCAACGACATTTACTACTTTCATTATGACAAATGCGAACTTATAGGCATAACGAAAATGACTGAGATAAGCATGCAATGCAGTAAAAGGAACTGACAGAAATGGTAAATAAAATAATGGGTGGGCCATTCACAGACTAAAATAAATTCTGGATTCTGATTTAAAGCCTGCCAGACATGCAGCTTAATTGTCTCTTACACCTACTGACCACGTTTTGCTATGAGTCTGTAAGCAACTGATTTATTATGCTCTAAGCAGTCAAACTTCTCTGCTAATATTAATCTATATTTGCAGCCACTCTCCAGTGCTAGCATCACAGCCTCAACACCACCTCAGAACATTAAACATTACATTGAATAAGGAGGCACAATGGACCCTGCATGTACATTTTGAACCCTGGTCCCACACAAAAAAAAAAAAAAAAAAAAAAAATATATATATATATATATAATAAAAATCCCGTCATTATATTCTGTTTCTCTAGGGCCACTCCTGGTACCATATTCTGTATTGGTCAGGGTTTTACTTGGAGGAACAGAATAGATATAATATAAGGAATGGATATTAACACAAAATATACAATCTAGAAGGAATTATAAGATTGGCTTACAATAGTCAGCCACAGAATCAGAAAGGGAAGCGCGCACAGGGCGTCTGCACGCTCCGGACTGAAGAATTCAATCCCGAGGCCTGGACTTCACCGCAGCACTCCGTGTAAGTCTCTGTCAGCTGATGTGTCTGCAATGGAAGACTGAAGTGTCTGAAGATGGACGTTGAAGAGGCTGCGACGGATGGCAAAAGATCCAAGCTGTAGGCTGAAGAGTCTGCGCTGCAAGGTGGACGATGAAGTCCAGTCTGAATGTGAAGACTGAAACTTCTCCAACGAAGTGAAGTGTTGACTCCTCCTTCATCCCTTTAAAAAGTCTTTTTGTGCTCAGTCATTCTGACGTGGGCTCATTGCGCCCTAGGGTGGAACCAATTATACCCCTGGACAGGCCCTTGATCCCATTCTAGGGAGAAATCCAGTCATATTCTAGGCGGGCCCTGGTCACACTCCAGGGAAGAACCAATTGTACCCCAGAGTGGGGCTCCCACCAACAGGGAACCGGGCTGCTGAGTCATTCAGCCAAGTTGACACGTTGTATCAACAACTACAAAGAGTGATCTCACGTCCTTGAGAAGCTGTTGAAGAATCCGCCCTGAATGACACTCAATTTCCTCATGGACTGTCTGTAACTGCTTCTTGTATTTTTCCATAACAGCTTATCTTAAGGCACATAGGCCCAGGATCTTGAAATTATTGATTTATTTAACATCAGTTTAAAGTAAATATTGATAACTTTCAAATTGTGCATCAAAACTTCAGAGTCTTCATTTATCAAAAATCCTTGATTTTTGTTTTGTGCTGTTTTGTTGTTTTTAGCTAAATCAGGGATGTTTATTTGATACCAGGTTTCTTTTTTTTAATTTAATATTTTTATTGTTTAAATTTAACAATGGTCATATTACATATTTTCATCATCAGATCAGTTTAGATTAATACATATAGGTATGTAAGATTGATCAAGCAATTAAACATTAACACTTTTAAATCAACATCACTTTTTTTTCTTTTCCCCTTTCTTTTCTTTGAAAGTTGACATATTGCATATTGTCCTCATAATCGTTCTACAGAGTACAGTGTGTGGGCATGACCCACCACCCTATTGATGTTGCTTAGAAAAAAAAAATGGAAAAGAATATACTTCTCTTTGGACTAAGAGGAAGCAGATACATACACAGTCAAATGTTCTGCAATTGCAGTGGGCCACCAGCAAAGCTTGTGATGTTGGAGGCTATTGAATCTAAGCCTCCTAAAGCTCATCTCACCAATCTAGCTCTGCGTTTCATGCATTGTGATTAAGCATTTTTTTTTTCTTTCTGGGTGGTCAAGGGCAAGTCAAAGCAAGACCTGTATAACAAAACATTTATTTTTTTTTTTTGTATCTTCTAATAGGACAAATTCTACCATGTGGTTGATGTGCTGAAATACCTGAATCAAGAATAGAATTTCATTCACTGGCCTCCTCACAGGAGGGTCATCCACTCCAAACTGCCTTTGTATGCTTTATTCAGTAATGGAGACGAGACCCCTAAGACTGTAGTCCACGTTTTGTAAATACATCACATTAAGTCCTTGTGACTTGAAGGATCAAGTCTGAAAGAAGAGGCCAGGGATATAGCTCAGTGGCATGGCACCTGCCTGGCAAGTGCAAAGTGCAAAGTCATGAGTTCAATCCCCAACACACACACACACACACGCGCGCATACACACGCACACGCACACGCACATGCACATGCACATGCACATGCATGCACAATCTGAAAGAAGCTTAACCTGCACAGGCCCAAGTCTTCCTGCTTTGTGGGTGGAACTACACTATACCAAATGGGCCAGGTGTGAATCAACAGGGAATGCTATCACTTCAGTGCTTATAAATTTAAATTCAGTTCTATTAAATTTGATCATTAATTAATCATGAATGCAAAAAGCAGAAGAGGAGGAGGAGGCTAGGTATTTTGCATGCCAGCCAGTTACATTAAACGCCTCAGCTCCCCATCATCAGGATGTCCCTTCCCAGAGAATTGAACGCACTGGCTTTGCTGAGAGTAGGTTGTGGTCCAGGGGGGACCGATGCTCTCTGCTGCATGCTCCAGTGTGGATTGATACCTGTCTGTTGCTTAGCACCTACCTGTGTAAAAGCAGCTCTTCTTTCCAGTACCCAGGCCTCAGATCTCTTACTGGGACTCAGGGATGGAGAGAGTAGGGATTCTCAGTATTCCCTCATCTCAGCCACTTATTTTTACTATGCACATTATAGTAAGTCTGCAACTTCTCCCACTGAAAGTTATTTTTAGTTATGAAAATCAAGTAGGACCTATCTACAAATCTTCAGAATCAGTGAGCTCCTGCTGAAGACTTTTGGTAGCTAAATAATTCCTACTACCAAGTCACAATAAATAACCTCCTGTGTTTCTCTGAGGAAACAAACGCTTGCTCTCCTGGCCTCCACTATTACCTTCAACCAGTTCTCTCAGCCTCATGAGAAGCAGAAAGCCCATTCACTGGTACATACTCTACGTACCTATGAAGCACTGCTCAAAGATCATGGGTCTCCTCTTCAGGGTTATGTCAAAAGGCCATGGTGAAGGCCCATTTGAGGCCAGTCTAGAACCTAGGAGGACAAATGTTGGTTAGACCTACAAAGTCCATACCAATAGACTATCTCTCAAGGTTTCTAACTTTTTCTATTTTTATAATAAGAACTTTATTTCATCCTATGTAATTTAGTGGATTTATTTAATTAACCAATCCAGTAATATATACATAAAATATATAATAGAACATGAAGTATGGAAGATGGAATATAGAACACATATCTTTAGTCTGGACTAACATGTCCTTCCCTCCTTGCCCAAGCAACCTGAGGTCATATATTCTTATGTTTACCCAGAGTTTTGCAGATAAAGGTACAAAGGTCCTACATTTGTATTTTGTTGTGGTATACAGCCTTTATCTAGTTTTGTTTCCATGGATAAATCCCAAGGGTGTTGTGAGTCCAGGGACAGTGTGGGACTTTACTATCTCTTGTTGGATTTCTTAACCTTACCAATACCTCATGAACAATCCCCTCACCGAGATCTCTTGATTTAAGCACAGAGTGATTCCTCTGCCCCCACATTACTTTTGTCATTCAGAGTTGAAGGGAGGGTTTGTGACTGCCAGATGCTGGCCCATTTTCCTTCATCCTACAATCTGTGGGGTGCACGCACTCCTATTTCAGTATGAGTGGGAGCCTGCCTCTCACTAAGATGCCTGCGTACTTATGGGAGAGATTTTACAGTAAGCAATTCTTTAAAAAAGACAGGTGCCCATTACATTGTGGGATCAGGAAGTCAATCTGCTTAGAAAGGAAGTGGGCATGTAGAGGGAAGTGGGAGGACATTAGATTACAAAAGCTGGTGAGGGCCTTTTCTTTGAGAAGGGATCCTAGGTCTCAAGATGGGACTTGGTCAGCACCGTCCTGAGTAGGGAAATGAACGTGTGTGACCTGCGCATTGGCAACATGTGTCAGTGGGAAGAGTGAAATAAGCCACTAGAAGGAGAGAACTTTACTTTCTCTGTCAGATTGTAAATTTCCCAAGGGCAGAAGCCCTTTGACTTGTTTAATGTGATTAATGATTTGCCCAGAGCCTGGAACATGGTGGGCATGTGGTAGATCCCTGCGACTGAGAGCAAAGAAATAAGGACTAAATAGGAGGTGGTTAAGTTAGCCCTCATGAAAAATGATGAGGCCTAAACAGGAAGAAAGAAAAGCAACATTGAACGCTCATGTGCACCAGGCTTTTACCCTACAGTCTCTCCTCAAACTCAAGACGGATCTAATGATGTACATATGTATTTCCATGTTAGAGGCGAAGGCTGGAGGCATTACATGTCCACATGCACACGTGTAACGACCAATGCAGAGGGAAGATGTGAGACACATTGGTGGGGGCGGGGTGGGGACAGGAACCTGAGGGAAGCTGAGGAGTTTGAGGCTCTGAGTTGGGGAGCATGAAGGAAGTAGGGAGGCAGAGGTGCTGGGAGGAACAGGACGCTGGAGTTGGGTCCTGAGGGAGAATTAGCTACCTGTGGGTAATTAGAGATGCAAATCCAGCCCCAGCGCTGAGGCAGAATTGAAGAAGTGGATTAACAAGCAGCTCATATTGAAGGAGATTTCTTAGCACTGGGCAGTTGTTCTGGGGTACTAGAGGGAGCGAGCAGCAGCTGCTGTTGTCCCCTGAAGTGACTGCTACTGATCCTTCAGGGTTTCTGTGGTTGTTGCTTGCTTGTTTTTCCAGTTAGGGCCCTCTAGAGAAATTGAAAAAGGAACCTGTCAAAATTGCAGAGTCACCCTGACTCACTTTTTTTAGGCGACCCAGAATAAACTTAGCTTCTACTTAGTAGAGATGTTCTGTCCATCATTTTTTGAATATATAACATGTGACCTTGAACTGAATATGCTCAGCAGTACTGCTGTCTCCACACGTGAGAATGAGGCTGCCCTACGTGCATTACGTGGAGGTTTTCCTAATAAAACTCCCTAGCTTTGTCTGTTTGGAAAAGCACTGCGTTGAGAAGGACTGTCTCATGCTCTTCTACTTGCTCCGGTTATGACCTGCAGGACAGTCAGCTCCGTGCCAGTCCTAAAGCAGATCCGGAAAGCAGGTCACTTTCCCAAGTCCTCACATCAGCAGATTTCTTGTCACCTCCACACTTATGTAAGTGGAGTACATTGGCAGGGGGTGAAAAATATACAGGAGTTCTGATCGGCAGAGGACTTGCTGTTGTTGTGATGTATGTCCTACACACACACACACACACACACACACACACACACACACCCCTTATGCAACTTTTCTGGGAAGGAATGCTTCAAGAACCCTAGTTAAAAACTAAAAATGCTGATGATTTTCTGTCTGGGAAAACTGGGCCTGCAAAACCCGTGACTCCTCAGGTCCCTCAGCTTCCACAAGGACCATCGGCTGGACGATCCCAAGGATGGCTTCCAGGGCGCAGTCTCTGTGGCAGCATTCATTGTCCCTCCTCTTCTTCCCCAGGAAGGCCTAAGGGGCAGGATCAACCTCTGCAGGGGTCTTCTGGCTGGAGGATTCTGAAGAAGCTTAATCGTTTTCTGAAGAATGGTCACTACTCTAAGCCCAACGACCTTGAATCCCCAAAGCGCTATTTCTCAGGCCAGGCTTTATTACATCCAAGGCCAGGAGACCACTGTCCCTGTACTGCATCAAACAAAAAAAAAAGACAAGAAATTTCTATTTGAACTTAGATAATTCAAAACAGCTGAACTTTAAGAATCTTTTCACACACACACAAAAAGAATCTTTTCACATGCGTGCAAGGTTGAAGTGGAAGAATACCCTGATTAATTTAGAAAAGCATTTTATCCTAACTTAGTTATAAAGGGCTGAAAGAGTGTCTTTGCATCCGTTTAGGATGACATTTCATGGGCAGCTAGCGCCACACAATAATTTCCATGACAATAAGCACGTAGACTTGTTACTTGATAGTTGCATAATTGTGGTTTCCTTCTGCTTGTCCTCAGAGGTGGAGAGCTGCCTGATGCTTTGTGCTCCCCTTCCGTTTTCCCCGCGGAGGTTAAAAAACGCAAATATAAAACACCACACCAGAAGGAAAGAGTCAATATATCATTGCAGCCTCTGAACTGGGAGTTATTCTCACGTAGATCAGGCTTTGTACCGGTGGCAATGCTCACTAATGACCAGTAGAGGGCAGGCGAAGCCTCCTAAAATGCAAAAGGCTCCCGATGTAAGGGAATCCATACTGCAGGAGACCCGGCGCCCGCACATCTATGACGTCATCAGCCTCTCCAGACCGTTGTCATTTCGAGGATGGAAGTAGAGCTACATGTGCTCTGCAGTCAGAAAGCCTGGGCGAAGCCAATCTCTACCGCCAACTAGCTGTGTAACCTGGTGCAGCCCACTCGACCCTCCTGGGCCTGTTTCCGCGTTTCTCCGATGAGGATATCAGTATTACCTGTTTCACAGGCTTGGTGTGAACCTTCAAGGAGTTTACTATACGTCAAGCGCTTAGAACAGAGCCCAGAGTATGGTGAGGTGTTATGTGTGTTGTTCTTAGGAATCATGTCACAAACACTCAGCCTCCCAAGTGCTGGGATTACAGGCGTGCGCCACCATGCCCGGCACAAACAGCCCTTTACCTATCCTATCAGGACCCCAACTGAAGCGTCCAAGAAGGGAAACCACTCAAGAAGAAGGGGTGGAGAGGTCGTGGTGATGCTCACGCCATGCGGGAATCTCTGCACTCGGGGAAGTGGACTTGGGAGAGTTCTGCGGGGCAGAAAGACAGGACAGTGGGCCTTACCGAGGGAGGGGAAGGCAAAGGATAGGCTCACAGCAGGCCAGCAGATATCTGGCACCGGCAGGGCTCGGGGGGAGCACGCACTGCCCCTCCCGGCTGGGATCTATATTGGAGTGCAGTTCGCTGCAGCCGTCGCCACTGGACGCCTCGCTCCACAGGGCGGTGAAGGACAGAGGGAAGGCACAGGGCTCGCAGAGAGGCCTGGAGGCGAGCACCAAGCAGGTGCAGCAGCAGAGCAGGTTTCACTCTGACTTTCTGAAAGGGGCTTGGATGTGGGAGAAGGGAGCAGTGAGGGGGGGCGTTAGGCCCCCAGCGGGGAGGGGGCAGCCCCTTCCCAAGAGGCCTCTGGCCAGTGATCTGAGGTCAGCTCTGGTAGGCTGCTTGTGGGCAGCCTCCACCTACGTAGCCTTGTAGAGTTCTGTCAGGGCTACTCACAGGCCTGAGGGTAAACATTCCAGCTCTCTGCTTCTGACATGTAATAGGATAGTGCTCCCCTTCTTACCTGAAGTCCCTAAGGCCAGGCGACTTTGTCTGGCCAATGAAACATGGGCAGGGACTTCAGGGCCATGCCGGCTTAGCTGTGTCCTTCCTTCCTTCTAACCCAGCACTTCATGGCTGCTCTGACAGCCTGTGTCCCTGTATGGTTACAAGGAGCTCAGAACTTCCTCAGCTGACCTGTGGCAGGAGTGTCACACAGGAAGAAATAAACTTCTTTGCTTCTAGCCACTGAGGACTGGGTCTGCGTTGTCACTGCAGCATAACCTCGCATGTGCTGACTGAGGCAGCAGCTCACCCGCACATAGATACACGGCACATTTTCACCCCAGGCCACCTCATTTGATTGCTACAAAGTGCTGTGAAGTGGGTCTGGTTTCCCAGTGTCCAGATGGTGCCACTGGTATGCCCTCAAAAGCTGACATATTCAAGGCTCCAGAGTAAGGTGACAGCTAGAACCCCAGGTCCTGTGCTGCTTTCCTACCACCACTTTCCCTTCTGAGATACTCAACACCCAACAGGTGTGGACACTGAGACAATAACAATACTGAAAGGCAAATGGCCACAGAGGCCACACCAGCTGCAGTCAGCAACAGCGTATTGCCTTTGGTGTCACACAAACAGGACAGCGAAGTGTCAGTAGGAGCATCGGTGAGACCCAGAGCCGAAATACAGGCCTGAAATCCCAGAGTTCCGGGAGGCTGCCGCAGGAGGATTTCCAGTTTGAGATCAGCCTACGCAGCATATTGAAACTCTGCCTCAAGCAGTAAAAGGCCTGGGGCTATAGCATAGTAGAGCCTCCATGGTTCCATCCCAGTGTAACCGAAAAGGACAAAAGGTGGGTAAGAAATGATGCCAGAGAACGCAGACAGCATCCCATGGAGAAGGCTCTCTTTGGGGAGTCAAAGCTTCAGGTCCACAGTTTACAATAGAATATTTAGTCCAGTTCCCTGTGATGAACTTTCTCTGTGGCTCTAGCGCTCGCTGCATCACCTGCTCCCGGCCATGCTGCTAACCACAACCATCCTGGCCCTGAGTTTCTTTTTTCTTTGCATCAAGATTCTCCTCTAGCCAAATGCCCCCGGTCTAGATCCTCGGTCACTTAGGTTCCTTTTCTCCTATGGAGAAACCAGAGGACGATTCCAGCTAACAGCTTATGAGAAGGCTGCTGTGGTGTGGTACGGTGTGGTGCGTGTTGGTAGTGGTGGTGCTAGTGGTGCGTGTGTGTGTGTGTGTGCGTGTGTGTGCGCACATGTACATGCCTCTGCACATCACCTCTATGTTTTAACCTGGCTCTCTCCTGACCATCCAGGCAGGGACTTCAGAGCAACCCCTGGCTGCGAGGGAGGGGCCTCAGCACCAGCTGACTTTGCATGACACCTCCAATCACATCCTGTAACCGGCAGCCAGTTCCACTCAGCCTGAGACGGCTCTCCGCATCCATCCATCCTTCACTGCTGACTTTGAAGGGATCAAAAGAGCCCTGTGTGTTTTCCTAAGCCCCCTAATCCTCATAACTATTCCCATGAGGATGCAGGTATCATCACTACCATTTTTCAGATGAAACGAAGGCCCAGAAAGTTTTAATGACAGACCCAAGGTCACCCAGCAAGCCTGTGGCAGCGAAGGGAGCAGGGCTCCGCCTGCCACCCCGCTGCCATCCATCTCCATTAGACCCTGCTGTCGCGCCGAATTCCCCCTGCAGTTTTAATTGAATATCATGTTCTTCTTCACTTCCTGCCTGAAACAGGGCAACAGCTGCCACTTGCCCTGTGCCGGCTGGCGGTACTTCAGTGGTGTGTGAAGTTAGGCTGGGATATAAAGTGGGCGAAGCTTTTCAGGATGAAAGGCCCCAGCAGAATGGGAGAGAGTCTCCCAGGTATAAAAGGGATGCCCAGGCTTTACTGCTTCTCCTGACTCTCGGGGCCGAGGCTAAGAGGGAAAGCCACTTGGGAGGGTGAGTATGGGATTTGGAAAGAGGGAATACGTGGAAGAAAAATACGTGCATGTAGTTGAATGAAAACTTCTTGACAAAGAAACACCTGCGTAATGTTGGTGAGAGGCCCAAGAGGTGGCTTTGTTTCCCTGTACTGGCTCTGATTATTTTCTTGAGAGCAATGCTACGGAGTTTCAGGGGGCTTACAAACTCATGAACTAAGATTCACGTCACCCTCTTCTATCCACTGTACAGTTTCAACAGCAGTGGTTCTAAACCTTAAAGTGCATAGAATGACATGATTGAAACATTGGTTTCAGGGCCCAGCCTGAAAATGGTAGTCCAGAAAAATTTAGGATTGACATATGATCAGTGGCCCTCCAGTGTCAAGAATTGGAGCCTCTGTCCCAAAAACATTTGGGAAGATCTTTTTCCATGCGAAAGCAGAGACGTCAGCCTGCAAGCTGGTAGCCTGTGTCCACAGCTGCTGACACCACCCATGAGTTTGCTGTTCTTTCTACTGTTTGGCCGCCGCCGCCGCCCTCAGCACATTTGCAGAGCTGGGTCTGCAGGTGGAGGGAGGCTCCTAATTCTACCTCGGAGTATGGAGGACCTAGGCAGAGAGGGCAATCTCGCCCTTGGAAATCTGAGCGCTTTAGTCCAGGCCAGGAGGAAATTGAAAAACTTCCCAACCAAAATGTTTACTTCCCCAAGAGATAAAAAAGAAGCTCAGGTTCAGAAATCTGGGCCAGCACCCAGGACCCAGAGGTCAGGCTGGGGGCCCTGAGGGAAACGAACACAGCCCAAGGCAAGAAATGCAAGGTTGGTGCTGTCCTCAAATTCTGTTGGGCCCTGGGGCCCACAAGGTATGCAACAGAGGTCACTAGAGGACCAAGGCCCTGGTGGCTCACATCACTCACACACAGCCAGCTCCAGAAGCCTGGAAAGCAATCCAACTCTACTAGCTGCCTGATTCTGCTTTGCAAAGTGACGTTTTTCCTGGAGCCTCGCTTCCCACAAGTTCACCAAAGGATCTGAATCATCAGAGGAGATAGTAGAAAGAAATGGCCACTTCCGTTTCCTAAGTAGAGTGTTTTAGTGGAGCCAGGAGGCCAGTGCCCAGCTCTGAGCCCCAGCAGGGGCCTGTTTGCCTAGCCATGCCCCATACTGAAGAAGCCAGCCATGGAGAGGGAGGCATGATTGCTCTCAGGATCTATAGAGCATTTCAGAGAGCAGGATGGGACTGCCTCTGCCAGCCCCAGGCAGCCCTCGGCCAGGTTGCCCTGCTATTCACCTCCATCTGAAGTTTTCATTTCCTATGGACTGAAATCTCCCAACTGGGTATTGTTTCTCACACTGTCTTCTAAACGCTCATTCACCCTGCACTTACAAAAATACTCAGAAATATGAACATAGACCCAAGAAAATACTTTCTAACTTTTTCACAGAGACCAGAAGATCTGAACAGGACATAAGCTAGTAGGAGGAAGTCATTTCCAAGGGCAAAAGGTGGACGAGATAATGTTAAGAGTTGTGCATTTTAGTCACTTTCCAAAGACTGCTACCTAGGAATGAGGCAAGCAATTACTCTGTGAAGCGAGAGAAGGCTGGAGAAGTTTTAAATAATTTGAACTTGAACCTTATTTCTCTCAAACATGCACTGTATATTAGATAAATCCTTTAACCTTTCTAGGCTTCCTTTTTTTGTTTTTTCCTCCACAATATAGCTGTCATTTCATCTAGTAAGCAAATCATGAATTTTAACTGCTTCGGGAAGACCTTGAGCTCTGCATTTGAAAGGCAGAGCATGGCATTAATGCATAATTGCTTGCAATAAAATCACAGACAACTTCAAAGCCTGCAGAAGTCTGATGAGTAAACCTCATGAAGATATAGGCAGGCTTTTTTAAAAAGTAAACACATCCCTGGTTGACAAAGAATTGATTGTCTTCCAGAGCAATCATCTCTGAAGGCTGACTTGCATCCCTGAAATGCTGCAGCAAATAGAATTCAGGACCAGAGGAGGTAGCGAGGTGAAGGAAAAGGCCAGTGGTCTGCTCTTGGCCAGCACCCACGCCAGTCCCAGAACTCACCAGAGTCATAAGCCTGGGTGAGCCAGCCCTCCACTTTGGCCCATGCTTTCATTATATATGTTGTTTCTTCAGCTGTGGCTAGAAGTTCACACATACAACATAGATGTTCCTTTAAGGAGTTTAAATGTACAGCGTTGTTAGTGCTATGCAGTGTGCATTGTTGGACAACACTACAGTGTTCTCACCTCAGATGACTCCAGCTCTCTGCCCTCCGGTCGCCAAATCCCCACCCACCTCCACCCAGCCCTTGGTGCCCACCAGTCAACTTTCTTTTTCTATGAGTTTGATTGTGGTAGAGGTATCATATCAGCAGAATAAAGTGATATCTGTGTTTCTGTGTTTGACTTATTTCACTTACTAGGTCACCTATGTTTTAGCATGTTTGCTCTTTCTGTCTTTCTTCTCTCTCTCTCTCCCTTGCTTCCTTCTCTCCTTCCTACCCTTTCCCCTTTCCTTCTCAGTTTTCTTCCTTCATTTCACCTCTCCTTTACCCCTTCTTTTTAGAAGCTTCAGTCCATGATGTAAAATGAAATAAACTAGACATAGAAGCTTAAATATCACATAGGCTCTCTTATACAAAAAACTCAAACAGCAAAGGAAAAGAGAATAAGAAATATGAAGACATGTCTTTTGCAAAAAAGGAAAGAGAAGAGGGAGGTGGAAGAAGGGCAAGGGTTGGAAAAGAACTAACACATGTTATGTGCATGTTCCAACTCTCTATAAGGAACGTCATTATGTATTGCAAATGTACTAATAGGAGTAAAGGTTGAATACCCCACTGAATGGACAGAGCCCATTTTCTTAGTCCATTTGTTTGTCAATGACATTTAGGTTGCTCGTGCATCTTGGTAACTACACACAAGACCACAGTGAATATGAACATGCAAGTGTCTCTTTGAGATCATGTTTTCAATTTTGGGGGTAGCTATCCAGAAGTGAGACCACTGGATCACATCATGGTCCAGTTGTTAAGTTTTGGGGTGTCACTGTTTTCCAAAATGTCGTACCATTTTTACAATTGCACCAGCATTTCCAAAGGTGCCAGCTATTCCTTACCTTTGCATTTGTTACTTTCTAGGTTTCCGATATTCCATCCTAAGCAGTGTAAGGAGATATTGTGATTTTAATTTTGACCACTAGTGATGCCGAGGGGCCCCAGGGAGGTCTTTTGATCCAGGCGTTGGCCACTTGCACACATTCTGTGGGCAAATGTCTCTTCAAGCTCTTGCTCATTTTCTAACTAGCATAACTTTGAGCTTTTGAACTGTAAAAATTTTAAATATATTTCACCTGTTAATTAATCCTTTACTAAATGCTTTGTGAATATTTTTGCCCACTTCATAGGCTGCCTTTTCATTCTGTTAAGTATTGTCTTTTCTGAGCAGTTCTTAGTTGTGATGTAGTTAAATCTGTTTATTTTTTCTCTTCTTGTCTGTATTATTGGTATCATAGCTAAGAAACCATGGCCTATTTCAAGTCTCTGAGTCTTTTCTCCTGTTTTACCCCTGGAGCTTTAGTTTCAGATCTTTGTTCAGAGCTTTAATCCATTTTGAGTTGATTTTTATATATGGTACAAGATAATAATCCAGTTTTATCTTTTTACATGTAAATATTTAGTTTCCTGACACCATGTGTGGTACAAAATCTTTTTTCTATTGTATATTATTGGTATCCTTATTAAAGATCATTTGACCACATACACAAGGATTTATTCCTAGGTTATTTATTCAGCTTTACTGGTTTATGTCCAGCTTCATTTCAGCACATACTGTTTTAATTGTTATAGTTTTATAATACATTTTAAAATTGGGTGTTGTGGGACTTCTAGCTTTGCTCTTCCTTGAGACTTTTAGATATTTGGGATCCTTTGAAATTCTATATGAACTTTAGAGTAGTTTTTCTGTTGCTAAAAAAAATGCCACACAGATTGTGATAAGAATGGTATTGAATCTTTAGACTCTTTGAGTGGTAAAGGCTATTTTAATGACATTGTTACAGTCCATGAAAATGGGATAGGTTGCCATTTGATTGTGTCTTTTAAATTTTTTAAGCAATTTTTTTGTTGATGTTGGTTCAGGATTTTTTTGTTTGTTTGCTTTGTTTTGTTTTGTGTCCTTTTGAGACTGGGTCTTGCTATGCAGTTCAGGCCGGCCTTGAGCTCACTTTGTAGCCCAGGCTGGGCTCCAACTTACAGCAATTCTCCTGCCTCAGCCTCTCGAGTTCTGGATTACAGGCATGTACCACCATGCCTGGCTTTAATGCTGTTTTGAGAGTTGTAAGTTTATTAGTCTCTTGTTTCCTTGGTTAATTTTATTCTCAAGTATTTTGTTCATTTTGATGTTATTACAATTGTAATTATTTTTTTAATTTACATTTTGTATTGTTCATTGTTAATACAAAACTATGACTTATTTGGGAGTGTTGGTTTTGTATCCTAAACTTGCTGAATTTGTTTGTTAGTCCAAATTGTTGTATGTGTATGTGGTGTCTGGGTGTGTGTGCAATCTTTAGGGCTTTCTGCTATGGTGGTATACAGCTGTAATCCTAACATTCTTTTTTTTTTTTTTTTTTGTACAAGGTGTATAAGGTCTACAGGGTCTCACTATGTAGATCAGATTCATAGTGATTGTCCTGTTTTCAGTCTCGCAAGTGCTGGGATTACAGGCATGCACCACCATGCCCAGTCTCAATGCCTCCTGGGGGTGAGCCCGGCACAGCAAGCTGGGCATTGAACCCCAGCTGCTGCACTCTGCTTAAGCAGGTGCTTCAGACTGCTGAGTTATCTGGCTAGCCCTTGGAATCCTAGAATTCTGGGAGTCTAAGGCAAGAGGGGAGTCCAGTCTGGGAAATTTAATGACTTAACATCAATCTGTCTCAAAAATGCAAAAGAAAGAAAGAAAGAAAGAAAGAAAGAAAGAAAGAGAGAGAGAAAGAAAGAAAGAAAGAGAGAAAGAAGAAAGATATACCTCAGTGTAAAGGCCCTAGATTCAATCCTTAGTACTAGAGAGGAAAAAACAACCACTTCTGCTGTTCATGAAGATAATTTTATTTCTTTCTTTCCAGTTTAAATGCCCTGTACTTCTTATTTAATTTTCCAGGATAGGATTTCCAATGCAGTGTTGAATAGAAGCAGCAGAACCAAGTATCTTGGTCTTATTCCTGATCTTAGAAGAACTATGTTCAGTTTTTCATCATTACACCTGGTAGGCTATTCAGATAAGTTGAAGTGGCTTTTCTTTTCTCTTTCTAATTTCATTTTTTGTTATTATCATAAAATTATGTTAGACTTTGTCAGGTACTTTCACTGCAGCAATTGAGATTATCAGATGATTTTTGTCCTGCGTTCTTTTCATTTTATATATTATATTTACTGACTTTCTTAGATTGAACCATCTTTGCATCCCACCTGGCCATGGGGCACATCTTCTTAATGTGCTATTTAATTTGTTTGTCAGTATGTCATTGAGGATTGCATAAGTGTTCATTAGAGATATTGATCCATATTTTTGTTTTTTCTCTTAAAGTGTCTTTGCTATTGGAATAACACTGACTCATAAAGGGAATTTAAAATGTTGCCTCACCTACAATGTTTCAGAGGAGTATGAGAAGGATTGGCATTAACTCTTCTTTAAATATCTGTTCTTGGCCTTTTACTTGTCAGGTTCTTTTATTATTGATTCAAATATCCATATTCTAGTTAGATATTCTATATTTCTCAAGATTTGGGCTTGGTAGGTTATACATGTCTATGAATATATTAGCTTCTTCTAGGCTACCTAATTTGTTAACATATATTTATTTGTAGTAATCTGTTACAATCCTTTTGTATTTTTTTTTTTTTTTTTTGCCTTTTTGAGACAGGGTTTCACTATGCAGTTCAGGCTGGCCTTGAGCTCAGTTTTGTAGCCCAGGCTGGTCTCGAACTCGCACGGATCCTCCTGCCTCAAGCCTCCCACGTGCTGGGATTACAGGCGTGAGCCACCACGCCCGGCCAATCCTTTTGTATTTCTGAGCTATATCTGCCTTGTTGTCTCTGATTTTAATTACTTTTCATTATGTTTATAAAGGAATTACTGAAGTAGATTATTTCTTGGGGATTTTTATCTCTAGAACTCTTTGACATTTCCAAAGAACATTGTAAAATTGATTAGAAATCATTTAAGACATTTAAAATTATATAAAGAGGAATACAATAAATATTCATCCAGTTTAAGTTGTACATTTTTCAGTGATAATGCTCTATATATCCTTCCTCAAATGTATTCTTCACCCCGGAATCTATATATATCAGAGACACAATAAGTAGACTCATTTTGTGATTTTTTTCTTGTTGATACATGGTGCTCTTTGTTCCTTTTCACCCTATAGAGTACTTGGTTGTCCAACAGTGTCACAATTTATTATGGACTTTTGATACTTTTGATAGATATTTGATTATTTCCACTATTTTTACTTTAACAACCTTACTCTGAGTATCTATGTTCACAGCACTTGTGCATTTTCTGTAAGAGGAAACCACTTGGAACATAGGGAAGGCACTTCTTCACTGCAATAAAACAACGACACACCTTTCTCTGATGTAATCAAGCCAGTGTGTGCTTTTGCTGGTAGAACCTAAGATTTCTTATTGTCCAACGTCTGGGTTGCCATTGAGTAGGATTAGACATTAATGCCTAATTGTATATTTCAGCATAGCTTGTTGCCTGTTACAGCTTTCACATTCATTTCCCTGGTAACCACTGTGTTGCCCACTTCAGCATGTTTAGTGTTTTCTTTCTTCCTCTGTGCACTGCTTGTGCAAGTTTTTTGCCTGCTTCTGACTTCTAATGTGAGGGAAATGTCCTCCATCTCCAGAAAGTGATAGTCCACTTGACCAGATCTCATAACTATGCATAACATCCTTGGAGAATCTGTACAAGAGCTGCCGCTTGTGTCGCAAAGTCTCGTGGGTGAGATCATTGCTCCTTGCTGCATTCAGTGTATCAGTTTTTTTCCTCATGCCAGCCAGGGCAGGTAACACAGCTTCATGGCCCGCAGCAAGGTGCCATTTGGCTGTGCCAATCTGTCGGCGAGCTGAACTCACTGTCCTCAGAGCAGTTGTGCTGACTTGATACTGCTTTTCTGTAGAAGGCTATGAGTAACCCCCACCTGATCTGGAGGGGCCTGAACATGCATTGGGGGGCACACACACTAATCCTCCTGATAAAGGGCCAAGGGCTTTGGGTTCATGTTCTGATGCTTAGAATTTTCTGGGTTTTTTATGGAGAAATGTGTAATCCTGGTATTTTACAGTTACAAAACACCAATGTTTATTTACAGAGATGTCATAAGCGAAGCCAAGGGAAACATGACCAAGGCTGAATTTGGGATTTTGTTACTCAGCTTGGCAGTAGAGTGTTCAGTGACAAAGTTTCAGGAACAGGAGACAAAGAGCCTTGTGTTAATTCTTGTTTAACTTTTCTTATTGTCATAAACAAAGTTGTTTACAAGTGGCTTAAGTCAGTTCATGAGAGGCACCAGGCATGAGATAATACAAAATGTTCTGCAGGTTGTCACTGTAGGTTGTTGCTCCAGCTGTAGTCAGGTTGAGTTAGTTTGACAAGCATAATGCTAGTGTTGACTAGTATGTCTAATGTCGCTCTGCCCCCACGAGAAAAATGAGGATCTAACTGCCGTACTCCACAATAAAATTGGCTTTAGAATTGAGATACTGTTTGCAAGACTTTCAAGAGGCAAAGAGAAAGGATTCTTCTCTTCTTTAGCTTCTTCTTCTTTTTTTTTTTTTTTTTTGTCTTTTTGAGGCAGGGTCTCGCTATGCAGCTGAGGCTGGCCTTGAGCTCACTTTTGTAGCCCAGGCTGGTCTCGAACTCACAC
>PVJA010037656.1:0-20243 GCA_004027025.1 Myocastor coypus | reverse complement strand
TCTTCTTCTTCTTCTTCTTCTTCTTCTTCTTCTTCTTCTTCTTCTTCTTCTTTCTTTCTTTCTTCTTTCTTCTGTGTTTAGTGTGGAGACTACAGGGTCGCACTATACCCTACTACACTGTAGCAATAGTCCACCAAGTGCTATGATTACAAGTGTGCACTGCTAAACCCAGTGTCACTCCCCTCACCGGGGTGGGGAACTGATGTCACGCATTCCACAGGGAGGAAGCAGATTCCTCTCAGGGGCACTGGATTTAGAGTCCCAGCAATGGAGACTTGGATGATTGTATTTTATTACAGCGTTGCCACCTTGAGTAGGCCTGGACTGTAGTCTGTATATGCACTCTCTAGAAGATTGCCATCATTGGAGGTACAATGGTAAAACAACCGAGCTCTCTCTGTTTTGCACACATTTTGCTATGAAGACTTTTACAAGTGAAGGCAACTTTCTTTAGTCACAGTTCATGGCAAGGCAGCACGAGCCTTCAAGCTGTTTGCGGTAACTTTGAAAGAGAGAAAACTGCTCACTCTTCAAAGAGGGATTTCTGAGATCAGCAATTTCCTACAAAGTCCAAGATAGACACATAATCTTTTCCCTAGTGTTCAAAGTGCCCTACTGTAATGATTCCTACTGGAGTGAAGAGTGGTAACAATGGTGGGAACTTTTTCCACTTATGTTGTGTTTTCATTTTGTTCTCTTGTTTGCTTTTGTTTCTTGAACTTGAATCTAGGACCATGCCCATCTTAGACCAGCACTCTGACACTGTGTTCTTTTCAGTTTTTCTCTATTTTTTAGCATTTCACTTAACTGCCCAAGTTGATATCGAACTTGAGATTCTCTTCTTAGCTTCCCAAGTAATTGTAGTTCCATACGTGCTGTCAGCACTTTAGAAGTAGAGTAAAACCAGAGTCGTTTCTGAAGAGAGATTATTTTTAAAGTAACATGAATTTACTTTTCTGGTGGGAGGTGATTTTTGTCAACCTTATTTGAGTAAACCCTTTTATAGGATTTGTTAAAGGTCTAAAATAGTCCTGGAGCACACTCATTGGGTTTCCCTTTGTTGTACCACCATTACGTTTTCTTTCTTTTCTGCTTTCTCCCTCAACTTTTGAGCTTTTACTAGGTGACACTTTTCTCTAGTTTTTAGAAAGCACTGTAGTGATGTTTTTCAGTCTTGACTGATGGGCCCAATAGTGGGATCAGTTTTCAAATGAAAGTGCTGGCTAAGTCAGTCTGCTGTTTAAGCCAAACCCCAGACAAATGTATTTCCGAAGCTAGAAAATTCATGACTGATTTACTGGTATCTTTAGGCCTTTGCACTCTACGTGATGCACTTCCTGTGAATACAGCTTTCACCTCTACTTCAGGCACTGAAGCAATTTTCCTTTTCAAAGATGTGTAAATTCTTTGTATGTGATAATGTTCCTTTTCCTAAGGAAGACTGAATTTTGTCCTTGCTTGCAATTCATCACTGTATTATTTTTTTCTAAGAATACAAAAATTAGCTTAAAAATCTTTAGAAATGATACAGAATTTCACTAAGTAAAATGATAGGAACTTAACAATGGTTCCTTTATTGCATACTGTTGTCCTCAAATTAGCTGTCCAGATTACCAGATAAGAGCATTCAAAATTGGTCAAAAAAATTAGAAAAAAGAGAGAAGAAAACTTAAGTAGTGTGTATTATACCTTTCAGATTTTATTTATTATTTTAGATCTTTACACTAAGGAGACAACACAATGTTTATATATATGGGTCTGATCTTTTAACTTATGAGTATGGTCTCTAATTGCTTCCATTTATCTATAAAAGCTTTAAGTTTATCTTTTTTATGTAACAGAGTAATATTCCTTTGTATAAAGTACCACACCTTTTTTATTAATTCCTCAATTGGTGCACATTTGGACTGTTTCCAAATTTAACTGTGACAATTTCACTATAAACATGAGTGCACATGTATTGCTGTGACCTAGTAGATTTAGTTTTTTTTGAAAAATACTATAGTTTTCCTCCAGGTAAATTTGTGTTTTCTTGGCTATTCTGAACTAATTAAAACACTACCAAGTTCCACATATTACAACAGCATCTTAGCTCATGGATGTAATTTTTGCATGATTTTGGTAAAAATGGCCCCATCTGTGTTTGTGAGGGGAAGATGGCCATGGTTGTATTTGTGATATGGAGCGGAATTCGTGAACAGAAGCAAAGTTGTGTTGGACACTTTTTTATAGGTACTAAATTATTTGCAGATAAAGCCTTGATGGACCGAGACATTACTAAATATGAGTAAAATTAATTATTTAATATATGTTTACTTTATCCTGCATACAAGTCATGATTTTCCAATCTCTTTGGGAACTTTTCTAAATGGATCAAGATGGTTTTTGTCCGTATAACAATCTTGTCTATTTAAATGCATTTAAATGAACCTCTTGCTCATGAAAACCTAGCATGAGTAATAAAGGATGAATGCCTGTGTCAGAATACTGATTATACTGGCGTAAAGAGAGGCAGGCCAAGAAAAGTACAAAGAATGGTCCAATAATAGATGCTTTTCAAGGGGTTGAGGAGATAGCTTAGTAGAATAAGCTCTTGTCTGGTAAGCTCAAGGGCCTTAAGTCCCCAATTCAAGTAAACAAACAAAAAAATAAACAAAAGCGATGCTTTCCACTCCACTAAATTTCTTTTTTCCCCTGAAGATTAAAGATAGGTAATTGAATAAAATTGACATATTAAATCCCAGCGACTCTTAGTCATGTAAAAGATATAAACAACAGTGTGGGACATATAGTTGTACCACCAGCATCACCTGTAACTAAAGTCAGTAGAAAGCAGATGTGCTTGAGAGTGACTGCTGGGTGGCCAAAGGGAGGAAAAGAAAAGGAATTAGGTTCAGCAACATCACGCTCACATCTCTACTGGGGACCATTCTCCTTCCAATACAAAATGTCCAGCACTGTGGAACAAACATCTATTGGTAGAGTTTTATAGGACAATTTTCCTTTTTCTTCTAAACACGAAGTAAGCACTAAGACAACAGTGGCTGGGTGTGTTTTTGTCACAGATAATCTGGAGAGTCTTCTTAATACTTCAAATTTATAACTGATAAAGTAGCCAAGTGAGTAATCTTGTCTTCGTGCACTATGTTGGCCTGATATAAAACTGATTGCTAACGACTCTTCACATGGCTCCCAAAGAAAAATATCATTATTTTGATTCATTTCCTATCAGTAGTGTATTTTCTCAGAATTTTCTTCATATTCAAATTCTATCCATACTTGTCTTATGAATAGTGAAGATTTACATTAAGCCATTCTGCTTCTTTATTACCTGAAATAAAGTCTATTAGCACCTAAGAATCTATAGGTCTCTGACTGGAGATAAAATAGGAAAAAATAGGGCATGATTAAAAGAAAAAGGACACACACAGTGAAGAAATTTAATAGATAAGAAAGGACACTAAAACAAACACAATAACAACATCTCAGCAGGAAAACATGTAGTGATTCATAGACTGCCTGAAATTAGAATTGATTAGCTTCAGTTTGTAAGAAAATGCTAGAACAAATATTGGGAGGAGAGTTTTCCATTTCAGCTTTATTGCTTGCTGGATGTTTTATTTGTTTATATATATATATATATATATATATATATATATATATATATATATACATATATATTTTTTTTTCATTCTTTTAAAAGTAAATACTAAAGTTCTATTAATTTGGCAATATACAAAGTTAAAGACAGCTATAGTCTGTCACAAGGTTTTTCCAACTAGTTACAAAATTAGAAAGTAAGGAAAATGTGATGATATACCTTTGAATAAATTTAAATAAATCAGATATAAGAAGTTATCTCTGATTATGAAATTCTATGCTTATGTTATACTGAGTGTCATAATTGGGATTATGTCTGCTTACAAATACATATTTAACTTTAGGTGTTTATTAGCTATTAAAGTCAAACTGTTAATAAATAGTTGAAGACATAGCCATGTGTTTTTAAAAACCATTCACTGTTATTCTGTGTTTTCCATCCTGGGCCCTCAAATGTGTCTAGTTTTATTCCTGAAGTACTGAAATTTGAGTTTTTGATGAACAAGTAGAACAAAGCATTATTGAAGATAATAGGAATACTGCATGGTTTTTTTTATTGCTTTTCAGCCATGAAGTAGCTATATGATTTTCATGTGATGTGGTAGATATGAAATATCTGTCACTTAGTTTTACATCACTAGATGGTTTTTAGAACTCTAATTAGAGAATGCTAAGTTTAACCTAAGTCACTGAGTTCTTCTATAAAAGTCTTATTCTTTTTCTTGTTTTCAAGGGAATTCTAGAACTTTTATTCTGCCTGAACCTTTAAGATTTACCTCAGAAAAAGCTTTGTTTTGTTTTGTTTTGTTTCCCCCAGTATCAGAGATTAAACTCAGGACCCTATGCTTCCCAGCCAAGTGCATATTCTACTGAGTTATCTCCCCAACCCTAAATGTAAATCTTTTATTATTTATTTGTTTGTTTATTTTGGGGGGGGATTTTTTCTGCAGGGAAGAGTCTACAGGGTGTTCAAGGTCTCACTACTAGATGGAACTCATGGTGATCCACCTGCTAACAGCCTCCCAGGAGCGGGGATTAAGTGTGCACCACCACACCCAGTCTCAATTGCTGTCTCAGTGTGCTCGGGGGTGGGGCCATTGCAGCAGGCCCAGGTATTGAACCCTGGCCCTTGGGCCTGCTTGCAGGTGCTTTAACCTCCTGAGCTATTTTTCCAGCCTTTAAGGAGTTAACTCTTTAAAGAAAGATCATGATTGTGCTATATGAGTTTATAGAGATATTATAGAATGATAAATTATTTAACTAAGATGTGATCAAATATAATTTCCAATTACTTAAAGATGTAATTTACTTTTTTCTTAGGCTAGAATATTCTCCATGCTGTCAGCTGAGAAATAGCAAAAAATATTAAATTGTGCCTCTAAGATTAGATCACTATTTCTAAAAATGAGGAATGGTCATGTTATACAAACATAAGGAAGCATTTCTACTAGTGGGCAGTATTTGCAATTTAAGAGACAATTTCATAGATCATAGGTTCAAATGAAAACCTGTTGTGCCAGACATCAGCTGCCACTTAACAACAGTGATGGAGATGTGGAAAACATCTGGTAAGGGGTAATGAGCCAGAGCATCTCAGCTCCCTTGGATGCTAAGGGCACTGAGCAAAGGCTATGGTGAAAGGCTATCTGGCTCTCCCTGGAGAGGTGGGAAGAGATCTTTTTTAGCTCTCAAATCATTGGTGTATGTGTGCAAGAAACAGTAGAGAGGAAAATCTATTAGGTAGTAAATATTTAACCAACAATTTTAAATTTTTGGTATAGGCATGTTTTATTAACCATATAACTGCTAACTAGTAGATTTATGTCAAAAACTATTGAAACGTGAACTATGTGATGACTATGAAAGTAAAAAAGCTATGCTATAAATACAACATTAGTCATCTCAGTTATATAATTTTGTAATATAGAAGAGACTCAGCCTTAGCAATAATACTGTCCCTTTATGATATTTTAACTCTTACCCTTATCATATTTCCATAAAAATTAACAGCAAACATATGCTAATTTTCACACAAAATGAAAAATTGTGTATTTCTTACAAGAAAAGGATTGTTTACCTGTTAGATTTTCTCTGTCCTTGAAACCTAAAAAAAGTAATGACATAACTGACTGAGAGTGTCTTTACTGAAAAACAGTAAAAAAAAATTTTTTTCAAATCATTTGTAATGTAGTATAGCAAATGCTTCAATAGAAATATGCAGTGACCATTAGGGAAAGTAGTCAAGGAAAATGTCAGAAAATAAATGCCACTTAGATGAGTCTTGTATAAAAAAAAGGAACTATTGGAGAAATATTTCCAATCATTGTTAAATCTTGTTTTAAAATTGTACATGAGAATACTGATAAAAAGAATATACTTTTCAGAGCCCAGCATGGTGGCATATGCCTATAATCCCTGAACTCTGGAGGATGAGACAGGAGGTTAAATAGTGAGTTATAGTTCAGACTAAAGTACAGAGTAAGACCATGATTCAAAAACTATATCCATATTCAAAGGTAAATTATAAATTAGAGTCTCAGTATATTACATATATCATAACTGTACTATGGCCGGAAAGGAAGATGAGAAAGAGCATGTCAGGTCAAGGAAATGTAGTTAAGTACATTAGTTGACACATACGATAACCAAATAAGCACTATCCCATTATGAGGTAGGTCTATATCTGTATATGACTGTTTCTAGAGCTCAAGAAATTGGCCTAAGATATAGTGAAACCTGATTACAAACCTATATAAAGATGACATTGAAAAAATTAAAAGAAGTCCAGCCAGATAGCTCAGCAGACTAACGTGCCTGCTCAGGCAAGTGCAGGGACCAGAGTTCAATCCCTATTGTGCCATGCTGGCCTCACTCCTGGGGCAAAATGAGACAGGGACTGAGACTGGGTATGGTGGTGCACCCCTGCCCAGCACTTGGGAGCCTGAAAAGACAAAGATCACTACTAGTCTGATCTGTGTAGTGAGAACCTGTAGATCCTGTACTAAATACATTTAAAAGATATAAAAAATAAAAATAAACCTTTAAAATGTTTTAAAAAATTATTACAATCAATCCCTATTTTCCATTATTAAAAAAACAAAAAACAGCAAGGCTAAAATCAGGGATTCTGCAATGTGAATACACTCATCTTCAGGTGAAAAGCTTTGGTTGATGCTTCTATTGTTGTGTTCTTAACAATAATATTGTCTTCTATTTCATTCTTGGCAATCAAATGTCTATTTGTACCACCACTTTGGCCAATGTTTTGTATAATCTTACTGGCCCTTTGTTCTTAATTTCACACATAGATCTCCCCAGAAGCTCTCATTAATAACTGTAAAGGGCCGGGCGTGGTGGCACAGGCTTGTAATCCCAGCACTCGGGAGGCTGAGACAGGAGGATTGGTGTGAGTTTGAGACCAAGCCTGGACTACAAAAGTGAGCTCAAGACCAACCTGAACTGCATAGCGAGACCCTGTTTCAAAAATAGTAATAATAATAATAATAATAATAATAATAATAACTACTATGATACCTTCCCTATAGAAGACTGCTTTAAATTTTATCTTAGTCCACCTGAACAATGTCTCCAAGAACAACCAAAATTCAGATCAAATTTCTGCCAAAGCACAACATACAACCTGGGTCCAACACACAATGCAGTTCTCCATTGAAGCTTCCTGAACTTCATCTTAATTGGAAGCATGTCCATCTGTACCCTGATTTTCCAGGCTCCAATCGGAACTTTTCAATATATTTTACAGCATTCAAGAGCCATCTCTTTGACCAGCCTCCCCAAATATTTCCAAATTAATGACAAAGTTTTTAAAGTTAAGTGGTCAGACAATATCACTATAGTAACCCCATTCTTGGTACCAAATTCTGCCTCAGTTACTTTTCTCTTGTTGCTGGCACAAATACCCAACTCTCAAAATGAAGGAAGGAAAGTGTTATTTAGCTCACAGTACTGAAGTTTGCCATCCACACTCAGCTGGCTCCAAGGCAGAGTGGCACATGGCAGAGAGCAGCAGTTCATGGCTGTGGAAGGCAGCAAAACAGCAAATGCAAAAGGGAAGAGTAACAGCACCAATGGCAACAGAGAGTAAGTCTGTCTACTTTATGCTGCATTCAGGCTATGCACCCTAGCCTTAGTGCAGTACTCATACCCATAACCCCAACAATGCTCACATCCATAATCCAAGTGGATCACGAGTTAATCAGAAGTTCTAGAAACCCATGCCATGATATCATGAAGTTTTGGGGGACAACTAGACACAAATCATTACAGGCTCTCAGGCTAATATTTCTTGACATGGAATCTTGATTATATAATGAAATAACTGATCTCATCTTAATTATGATATAGTACTTTTTATGTGACAAAAAGTAAATTTTAAGTTCTATATAATTTTAAGTTAGATAATTTATTTCTTTGCTATTAGAAAAAATATGATATTCTTAGCAATATTTTTCAGAAGTAGTTGATAATATGGGTATATAGATTTGGAGATTTTTATTTTAGGTAAACAAATTTCCCTTGTGGACTAGATGAGAAAATGATCTTCCACATCAGACAGTACTGAACGGAATAATCACTCCGTAATTGGTCAATGTAAACTTTCTAAAGTTTAAATAAGAATATGGGGAAAGATAAGCTTACATTGCTGACTAAAGTAACTTTTGCAGCATCCTTGTGCCTGAGATTAGCAAGCAACAGAGGGAAAATAAATGCTTGTAGTGGTTGATACATTGTGTCGACTTGGCTGGATGACTCAGCAGCCTGGTTCCCTGTTGGTGGGAACCCTGCCCTGGGGTACAATTGGTTTCTCCCTGGAGCATGACCAGGGAGCATGACCAGGGCCTGCCTAGAATATGACTGGCTCCTCTCTAGAGCAGGACACAGGGCCCATCCTGGGATATGATTGCTTCCACCCTAGGGAGCAATGGGCCCACATCAGAATGACTGAGCACAAAGACTTTTTAAAGGGCTGAGGAAGGAGTCAAGACTTCATTTCATCGGAGAAGCTTCAGTCTTTGCATTCAGCCTGAACTTCATCATCTGGCTCGCAGTGCAGACTCTTCAGCCTCCGGCTTCACTCTTTTACCATCCAGCACAGACTCTTCCGCATCCATCACAGACACTTCACTTTTCCAGCGCAGACACATCAGTCGGTAGATAAAGACTTACACAGAGTGCTACAGTGAAGTCCAGACTTCGGGACTGAATTCTTTAGTCCAGAGCATGCAGACGCCCTGTCCACACTTCCTCATCTGACTCTGTGGCTGACTATTGTAAGCCAATCTTGTAATACCTTATAGATTGTATATTTTGTATTAATATACATTCCTTATATATATTCTGTTCCTCTAAGTAAAACCCTGATCAATATAATGCTGTTCTTCTTCTGTCTGTCTGTCTTCCTTCCTTCCTTCCTTCCTTCCTTCCTTCCTTCCTTCCTTCCTTCTTCCTTCTTTCCTTCTAGATCATTTCTCCTCAGGGTTTAGCCACATCACTCTTCTTTAAGGAAAACTTGGAGTCTGAACCTCTTTTGTTTTCTTATTTCTAACATAGTTCAATAAGAGCACACAGCCCTTCTCTTTCTCCTACCTCATATTTTACATCTTCAAATAAACATCCTGCCTATGTCCCGCTTGTGGCTCTCTGGCTGCCTTTTCTTCTTATTCCTCTCTATGAAGAATTAACTTAGTCTCCATCCTCTGCTTCTATCCAGGAGGGCATCTGCATTGTGTGTTCCTGGCCTTGTCCACTCTTATGAAAATTCAGCTTGAGTTGGAATAGAGGTGAGGGGACAGAAAGGTCATGCATTATTTAATTTTTATCTTAAATAGTACTTTACAATAATTATATGTTGCCTATGCAACCATAGATACACCGAATTACTTCTCCATTTAATATCGAGATAAATGTGTTGATCCTTCCTGTATTTGTTATTACAAAAGCCTGAGATTTAAAGGTATTTCATTTTGTAAAAGACATTATTTTTTAAATATTTGTAAGGTCAATTTTTCTTTCAGAATTGACATTTCTGGGCAGCTATGTGGTCTTTATGAAGCATTGCCATTTACTGTAAGCACCAGTACATGTTCTCTTAGCTTTAAAAAATACCTTCAAAGTGAATGTAGATCAGTTTTTAAAGGTGAATTCTTTAAAGAAGTCTCTTATCACTTCAAAAATAAACTATTATGGTGCACAAAAGTTCACAGGTATTTCAAAATACACAAACAATTCTTATTTTACTTATAGAAAGGTTGCTGAGCTGCACAAATTTCAATTTTGCTATCTAATGAAAATACAACTTTTAGTTTCACAATTCATTAGTGTGTGTAATTTGAATACTTGATAACTTACTGATATTCCCTAAATATGACATGAAAACATTAGAAAGTAAATGTTTGATCATTAATTTGGTTTAACTGTTTCTGTAAAATTAGAATATAAAAGTATGAGGCAGAGTCAAAAAAAAAAAATAAAACCTAAGTATAAGTTATGTCAGATTATCTTCAAAATGAAGACATAATTCAATGAAAATTTTGCCACAAATTTGAAAGGCTAATGCAGTCTGATGAAATAATACGGCTGTTGTTAAAAATGGAAACCTAATTCCCAAACCGTGAAAAAAGATCATATGAAGTTTCAGTTTGTCAAAACTGGCTTTATATTTTCTCATATTTCAAGTTTGACAAGAGTAGGATGAGCAATTCAAAATTGACATAGAAGAAGTTATATGTTACATTTAAGAATGCATGCAAAGTGTTTGAGGGAAATTCTGATTTATTCAATATCTAAAATGGTAGGAGAAATATGATCTTGATAAAGTGAAAAGTCAAACATGTCATTGAAGATTTGGCTCTGATTCCCAGTCCTCCATGCTGGTCAGCCCTGTAGTCAGGCACACTGAGCTGGTGACTGAGTTCGAGTGTTGTGGCACTTGCCTGTAATCCCCGTGTCAGGAAGGCTGAAAAGAGGAGGATCACTACAAATTGGAATTGTGTAGTGAGACCCTGTTCCAAATGCACAAAGGAAAAAAAGAAAAAGATTTGTCTTTCAAATATTCAAAGAAATAGAAATAATTGAAAGATACATACTGGATCCATTGCATCAAGCCTCCAATGACATGATTTAGTATACAAAACAGTGACAGTTGGTACTGGGAAAAATTAACTAAGAGATAGCTTGAGGGATAGAAAGAGAATGGTTGTGATTGAATGCTTAAGAAATGACTAGGATACATACAACTTTATTCCATAAACTCTAAGTTTAATATTTATAGTAGTAAATAAATGAGGAAGTGAAATGGAATCACTTATTTGCGAACAAAATGTATTTAGTTTGCGTAGCACATGTTGAGTTTGAAGTGACTCATGAGCACTTACAAGAAAGTGTCCAATAGGAAGATTGCAACCAAAAAATCTAAGAATTCATTAGTGGATTAGATATTGTACAGTCATTATTTTAGTGTTATATCCAGCAATGTGATATAAAGTCTTTTCAGAAGGAAGCTAACATCAGAAGGATGACTAATGCAGATTGACCATACCTTCCTGTATAGTTTGAGTATGCACATCAACAAAAAGAACTGGGTATGGTCATCAGCTGAATTATGAAACATAATAACTATACTGAAGCAAGATAAAAATCATTAAATATATCTAGATCCAACAGCATCAAAAGGGCAGCAAGTTCAAAGAGAGACAGATATTACTTTTCAAACTCCTGAGCTGTTGGGTTAAACTGTTGAAGAGTCTCCAAAAAAGTTGATTTTCTATTAAAAATATGTGACATAGAAATAATACCTGACAACATATTTAAAAATAAGTATTATTTTTATAACACATGCGAAGTTCTCATATACCTCTGCATTGATTTGAATAAGTTTGGAGCTAATTTATTTGGATTCTAGGACCAGTGTTTTTAGACAGAAAGAAAACAAGGGCTACTAGACGATGATAGATGCATGAGAATGGGGTTCAATATTTTTCTTATAGATGTGTGCTTTATTTGTCTCTGTGTGCAAGCATATGGGCCTGTATACCATGTCATAGTGTAAAATATATTTCATATATTAGTCCTTGGGTAGAAAATTTGAATAGAAAAATGATGAAATGATGTGATTATAAGCCCTGGCATTGGGATGGAAAAGGCCTTGTTCAGCAAATAAAGCAAAGCTGTATCATTTTATTTTTAAAATAATAGAAAACATCTGTGTGTGTCCATTTATACTAACAAAAGCAATACTGTTTAAACAGAAAAATGACAACTTAATGGAGGACATAAAATAATTAACTGGAGAACATCCCAAAGATTAGCGGGAGGATTTCATTACTTTAATTGGCATTTAGGTTTAGAAAGCCAAAGAGACATTGTTATTTATCTGCATATCTGCATTTTAAAAAGGAAAGAAGTAAAATTGAGAATTAGTGAATTCTTATGAAAAATAGAGAAAATTTACCTGATTCGCATTTATCAGTAGGAGACATCAGTTATTATTTTTACAGAAGTATCATGTTTAGAGAATTCTATGGAAGCCAGAAGTATGCCTAGATGTGAGGCATTTGCTACTCAAAGAAGAGGGCAAAGAACCAACAAACGAGCAAAATGCACAAGGAGCTTCCATATGTCCTCTCACCACAGCCCCGTGTTTTTCTCTATCACTAACCTCTTACATTAGTATTAAACAGTAGGCAAAATTAACCTGCCATTACTGGATATTGCTGAAATTTAAAAATGTTTTAATGAAATTCCATACTTGGCACTAATGTACACTTTCTGTTGCACATCCTGTGGGTTTCAAAAAATATTACTCTATGAATCCTCTTTACAGTATCATACAGAGTAGTTCTATTATCTCTTCTGTTCCTGTCTGCCTTCAAATAACCTCTGGCAACCATAACTTTTTAAAAATGTTTTCAATAATGTGTCCTCTCCCAGGATGTACTATAGCAATAATTGTATGGAATGCATCCTTGTGGGATTGACTTATTTCACACAGTAATAATCATTAAACGTTTCAAAATATCTTTTCATTGAGAATTCTGTTATATTGGTGTTCCATCTTATGTTTATAATGTAGTCTGGTTATCTATTCTCTGCTTTAGCAACATCATGATTAATTCCAAGTTTTAAAAATTATAAAGAAAAGCTGTTGTAAGTATTGGATGCATGTTTTACGATGAATTACCTTTACTCTCACTTGTATATATTTCAAGTAGTGAAATTGTTGGACCTAATAAGAAGATAATTAATTTTATTCAAAACTTCTGAAACATTTTCCAAAGTAGTTGCATACTACTGCATTTCTAATAGAAATGTAAGGGCCATGGAGATATCTCAGTGGTCTAAATGCCTGCCTGGTAAGCACAGGATGCAAATTGATCCCGAGCAGTACATGGCATGCCAATCCCTCCTGGGTTGCAGAGTGCTGGCCACTGAGTCTGGGCATGGAGATGCATGTCCATAATCCCAGCACTGAAGAGATTAAAATGGAAGGATCACTACGAGTCTGAGCACATACTTGTACCAAATGTATAAACTTAAAAATAATTTTAAAATGAAAACAATCTATTAGGGTGGCCCAGCAGGATAGCTCAATGGTCTAAAGCGCCTGCTTAGGCAAGCTTGGGCGGCTGCAGGGACCACAGTTTGATCCCTGGCACCACATGCTGTGCCAGCCTTGCCCTCAGGGCAGGCTAAGCCAGCCATAAAAATAAATACAAACAAAGTTCTGAAACAACAACAACAAAAAAATAAATAAATAAAAAGTAGTCTTAAAAAGAAGCTATTAGAAATATATTAGGATTTTTTTATTATTCATGTTCCCAACAGACTTTGGTGCTGTCAGAGTTTTCAAGTATCTTATCATTAGGAGTGTTTTATTATTGTTTTAATTTGCAGTTCCCTCAAAACATCTGATATTGAGCGCCTTTCCATATACCCATTTTCCATCTTCTTTCATGACCTGTCCTTTTAGATCTTTTGCCCATGTTTTTCTTGGTTGTGTTTTGTTGAACTTTAAAAATTCGTTGTATATGTGAGTAATAAATTTTTATCCTACTCATCTTTTATTTAACTTTTCTAAAGGGTTTTGTCTTGGGTTTCATTTTCTCACAGCAACTCTTATAGGCTACAACCCTGGTGAAGTCAGGGCAATTCACTTCGTTCTTCACCATATTGTGATTCTGATTGTTTCTAAAATCTGTAAACAAACACAAGGTTCCCTAAGTTTTTTCTCATATGTTGTCTTCAAGAAATTCTGTGAGATTTTATCTTACATTTAAATGTTTGATTCATTATGAGTTGGCCTTTCTGAAAGCTAAGAAGTTTGGGCTTTAATTCCATTTCTGCCTGCGAGTGCTCATTGATTCCAGCCCTGCTGGATGCGCACTGTTCTTTCTGCATAGCATTTCCTTTGCTCATTCACCATAGATCAATGTTCTTGGTGATGGAATTTTCTATCCCAAAATTTTACTTTGCATTAGCAAACCATGGAAGAAAAATCATACATTAATTTAATTCAATATGGATCTGATTTGGAACCAGGATTTTACAACATTGGATTATTAATAATATAACCTCTACTTAGGTATTGTAGTCCTTTGGTAACTTTGACTGCAACTCCTGGGTCTTTATTAAGCTTTCATTCAAGGAAAGTCTTCAGTTCTACAATTCTGCTCTACTTCTACTCTTCTGTCTAAGAAATTCCTATGTGAAAGGTTTCTAAACATTTGTATACAAACACAAGGTCACCTAGGCTTTTTTCCTGTTATAAAAGAGTTGGATAATTTTTTTTACATTTAAATATTTGATCCCTTATCAGTTGACCTTTCTGAAAGCTATAAAATTTTGGGTATTCATCTATTTTTCTAAAACTACTGCACGACTCATTAGTCCTTCCACAGCCCATTTCCATATCAGGATCTCAGCACTTTAGTCTAAATATTTAAGAATCTCAGAACTGATAATGTCTTGCTATTGTGCGGTGCCGTTCAGTCCTTATGGCTGTACTCTTCTGTGCTCTCTGCAGAGGATTGATGCACACTTGAAAGGTACCTGGGGTGGAATGTGCCCCTTACTAAGCACACATCCTTTATTGAAGTTACCATAGGACAGGCTCATACTCACACACAAAATGCCAAATACTTTGTTAGTAACTAACTCTGTTAGTCACGAAAACAGATTGATCAGAAAAAAGATTACATGCCATTATCTAAAACAATAATTTCCATGCTTGCAATGTTTAAAAAGATTAATTTTTAAAATTCTAGTAAGAATTATACATATATATTATGTTCTGATGAAAATTATTTTGTACTTCTATGCAAAATGATTTGAATAATTTATTCTGAAATGACAAAATGCTTATCATAAAGTGATTGTTCCATGCTTTGACTTAAATACAATAGCAGAATTTAATTCTGTCCTAAATGAAGCAGATCAATATTGAAAACTCTTTTGGTAAAAAGTTACCCAGTTGATAAAAGTAAGAAAGCATGGTCTTTATTTAATCAGAATTAAAATCATCCCCCAGATTGAAGAAATTTATATTATTTACAATTAAATTACTTTTTCTATAAATATCATTTAATCATTTCTGTTATAAATTTTTGGACATTTTCCCCTCCTTAAAATAGATGTTTTACAGATATGAAATGCATTATCTTCTAAAGTTTTATGGCATTTTTATTTAATCATTTCCATCAGATTTAAATACCAAAATTAATGCTCAGAAGAAGAAAACCCATGTAAGCTTTTGCACATATTGACACTATTAAATGTGATTCTGAAGACATACAATTTTGTTTGCCCTTCACTTTTGTTTAAATATATTAAGAAACACAGGAATAAAATGGTCTTTTTGTTTCAGTGGTTTCACTCAGAAATATTTTATTTGAATAAATGTGTGGAAAGGGTATGTATCTCTGGGTGAGGTAAGTAGTTAAAAGTAATTTTGCTTTTATTACTTTAATGAAAGTTCCCTGCTCCTGTGTTTTATGAAGTTAATCTTCAGAGAGTCCAAGGATCATTCCTGGATTACTGTAGGTTCCAAAGAAGGAAGGTAGGAGTAGAGAGCAAATGAGAACATGAGGTTCAGTTTGGATGGACATAAAGAAATCTGGTTCATGTGCTGAAGTGGAGATTAACTTCCTGTGTCACAACAGCCCCTCTTCTGCTCTGGGGAAAATTATTTTACAGGCGAACATGAAGCAAAATAAAATATGCCCTTGACATTCATGGCAAAATGCACACCTTTTCAAAAGCTCATGCTTTGTCTTCATCAAGTTTTCTTCTCTGTCCTGTGATTAATGGTAGAGATTATTGAAGAAAAGAGAACTATTAAAGTATTTTATATATTAAAATAATACTCACAATCCAACTAAATGGCTGTAAAGTAGTTATTGCTCTCTGGAAGAATTCTGTTGCCTTGGCTGGGAAACCAAGTGGTAACCATTGGAGCATACTGTCATCATAAACAAGCACACAGCAAACCTCACTCATGAGCAGACACCAATTTCCAGAGGCCACGCAACCTTGCTTCTTAATGAGAAGGAAACATTGTCTTCCATTCACAACGTCATGTACAGAGGTTACTTTGACCCACACAGAAGCAAGGCTTGACATTTTGAGAACACAGAAATTTCTTGAGTTCTTGTCTCACCTTGAGACCATGCCTCAGGGAGTAAACAACACATAAGAAGCAGAATATGAAAAAAGAAAAATTCCTGACTACATAAAAATCATCCTTGCACAGATTCTCAGTCCCATCAAAGCAAAAATACACAAAAATCCTCATAATGGACTTTAAACGTTATTTGTTTTTAAGTCAATATTGAGCCACAATGAAACTTTTGTATATTTCTCCATAATCACTGTAAAAACACAAGTCAAGTCCCTGGAGTAAAGAAAAGGAGAGGATTTCCTCTTGTCAATGTGTCTTATACTTTTTAATGATAAAAGAAATTATGTATTATTTAAATTATCCAATAAATCTAAGCACAAAACCTTAGATAGAAGAAGTGATTATATGATAATACAAATATAACTTTTCCGTTAAAATAAAAGGCTCATTGAAAACCTCTAGGAAATACAGTAAACAGAACACTGGAACATCAAACCATCGGCAATATGATAGAGAAAGTGGACACTCTACAGATGAACTTATAAGTCAGGAGGAAGAGCAAAGAAGAAGAAATTGATAAAAAAACAAACAAAACAAACAAACAAACAAACAAACAAACATGCTGCAAGGTCCTGAGAGGAGCAGAAGAGCCTACTGCCCAGCTACTAGCTCCTGTGGAAGCAGTGGGTCTCTTCAGAAGAAAGAAGGGGGGAAGCACTAGTTCATCCTTTCTGAAGGTTACTCTTAGCACTTATTAAAAAGACAACCATGTTTTTCTTCAAAACATTAGGATACGTGGCATTATATCACCTTTATATAGCACACTAAAGCTACATATTTTATGAATAATGTTCAATACAAGCAATAGCACATATCCGGCCTGTAGAATAGTGTAAGTTTATCACAGAAGAACCACAGAACAGAAATGTCTAATTGTAAAACTGGGATGCCGGAGATACCTCAGTGGTCTAAATTCGTGGCTGGCAAGTGCAAAGACCAGGGTTCGATCCCAGGTACTGTGCTGGTGCCCTGCTATGGTAGCCACCAAAACCACGTATGGTGGTGCACATTTATAATCCTAATACTGGCGTGGCTGAAATAGGAAGATTACTAATTATCTGAGTGACAACAAGACCTAGTACCAAATAATTAATTAATTAAATTTTAAAAAATTGCACAACTGTAGAATTTAGTATTTTTATGATAAATGGGTATATGCAAAAATTATATAAATTAGCAGTGGACAGTTGATATCTATAAAACATGTACAGTTTCATTTAAACTTTCATTGCAACTTATATATTAATTATACCTCTAATATGATATGTGCATTTATTTATTTATTTATTTATTTATTTTTGTTATTTTTAGAAACAGGGTCTCATTATGCTGTCCAGGCTAGCCTTGAGCTCACTTTTGTAGCCCAGGGTGGTCTCGAACTCGCACTGATCCTCCTGCCTCAGCCTCCCAAGTGCTGGGATTACAGGCGTGCGCCACCAAGCCCGGCTATGTGCATATATTTATTTAATAAAGAAAATTTTACTGTAAGAAAATAAGATGTGGGAAATTCTGAGAGTTAAATTCATGACACCTAAGCAAACAGAAGTTGACAGTACAAGAAACAGCAACTCAGAACATATATCAAATTTTGAATTGTGTAAACTTTCAACAATAGAAACGCTCATTTTTCCTAACAAGTCAATCTGACAGTCATGCAATAGACTAAAAGCATCTAATTATGAACTTTAAATTTTTATCAAGTTTAAGAATGCATTTTTCAACATTTTACTCTTCCTTATAAAATTTATACTAGATGTATAAAATGAATTATTACAAATGTAATTTTAATTTAGATATACACATGACAAACAAGAATATGAGTCATTATGAATGTGCACCTCCACTTTATCTTGCTCTTCCTTGATATTATAACTTAATATGTAATTTTTATAGTTTTATAGAATCCTGAATATACCTATTCAGGTAGGGAAAAAATAATCATGTTATTTATTGTAGCTCACATTTATTCATTACTGATTAAAATCATATATGTTTTTGACATTATTACTTACAAATCTTGACCCATAAAACAGCTCTAAAACCTGACAGTAGTTTTACTTTGTCATGTTTTCTCTAAGGCTTGCAATTTTCATTTACAACAATTCTAGGCCAGCTTTAAATAACACAATGCCCTCACAGCAGTAGAGGCACTTTGTATTAGTTGTTCAAATTCAGACCCTTATGCTTTGTATTGTTTTTTTCATGTGGGTTACAACATTGTCTGTTATAACTCTCCTCACCCTCTGAGAAGGTGCTTTGAATTTATTGCCAGACTGCTCCAGAATTTGTGTCACATTAATGGAGTTGTGGCACTTTTTCAATCTTTCTGATTGTTTCTTTGTCTCCTTACCATAACTTGTAATTTTCTAATTAGTAAGCAACATTATATATGCGGTAATGGAAATTAAAGGCTTTTAATGTGAGGTTTAAATAAAGATGGTTAAAAACTAAATTGTATTAATATATTCTCTAATTGAAGGAGTGAGAGGTTTATAATTCCTCTTAGTTTCCTTGAGTCTTCCCTAATAACTCTTTCTGACATAGTCCCTGTCTTTCTGCTGTCCTGCCCATAACCTGCATACGCTGGAACCCTGCTGATATAGTGGCTCCAACAAGGCAATAAAAGTGTTCTCTAACCTTACCGTTAAGTCTCACGCATCCTTGCTTAGTGTCCACGAAGCTTTGCACTTGTTTCTTCCTTCCCCCCATAACCTTTGGTAACATAGGAAAGCTAGAAGGGATAGAGTTTGGGAAATACCTTCTGCTTAGCTAGGGAAGACTATGGTAATGTCACTTCCCTGTGAATGTGGCTGTTGGACTTTATTTCAAAGAATCCCTCCTCCCTTCTTTGTCAACAAGAGCTTTGTCTCATTTGGCCATTTGACTCCATTCCAGAAGGGGAAACCTATTGAGAAGTGGAGCCACATCTAACACTGTAGCCCAGCAGATTCTCTAAGTGGTCTCCACTTAGAGAAAAATAAGTCTTTCACTTAAAAATTAAGTTTATTTGTACTAGTTCATGAAACAAATTGTTTCCTTTTCATGCAAGAAATGCTCGTTTGGGATGTCATCTGAGATGTCAGATTCATGTTTCTACAAATTTGAGGCTGGGTATTTATTCTACAGTCTTAGAACTGCATGATGTGTTCAAGAAAAGATAATGTTTTGCAGTCTCTCAGTTTTTCCGTGTAAGCAAAAGGTGATTTTCTTTTTTTCTGTCAGGATGAAATTTGTTGTCTGATTTTAAAAATCTCAAAGTACTTGAGTCCTACAAGTAAAGCAGAAAGATTTAAATAGTTTGTTGGTGTTTGGAATGCAGGTAAGTTATAAAGCAGAAATTTTTAGTTAGATTCTCGGACTTCAGAAACTATTCTTCACAGTGTCTAATTTTCCTTCAAAGAAGACAAGGATTGATGTAATCTTATTCACTAGAGCTGTAACCAATAAAATTATAGAGACAATGAAGTGTATCTCACACATGTAAAACTTCTCAAGGCTCATTTTCAAAATTAATTTATTTATTTGATACAAGGTTTCACTGTGCAGTTGAGGCAGGTAGTGATCCTCCTGTCTCCGCCTCTCCAGTGCTAAGATTATAGGCATGCACTACTATGTATACTTTCAGTCCATCACACTACCTCCAGGTTTCTGGAGCTAAACAGCATGCTGTGCTGGGGATTGAACTCAGGTCCTGTGCCCACCAGAAGGCCCTTAGATCACTCACTTATCTCTCCAGGCCCAGATTTATTTTTAAAAGCAACTGCATTTTTAAAAGCAACTGCTGGAATTATTTATGCATTTATGACACATTTGAAAAAGTCTAAACTACATGCACATTAGTTCTAGTCTTTAATGTTTCAATCTTTTTATGTAAGAAATAAGGCCAGAATATATTCTCTCTCTCTCTCTCTCTCTCTCTCTCTCTCTCTCTCTCTCTCTCTCTCTCTCT
>PVJA010037655.1:0-20249 GCA_004027025.1 Myocastor coypus | reverse complement strand
TCAAGGACAGATCAGATTGTACTACATGGCCACCCGCAGAACTCGACCCTTGCGGCCCCACCCTCCCTCCATACTATGCCACGGGCTAGGCCTCAGCCATAGCTACTGCTCCTCAATTCACCCTCTCACCTCTTTATCTTTCAAAAACTACAGTGGTGCCTTACACTCTATTTTGCTCCCTCCCCTGCCTTCCTCTCAGCTGCCAGTAGGTCTACATTCCTCACATTCCTTGCCAAACCTCACTGATTTACAATTCAATCAGTCTTTTTTTTCTTCCAAAATCCCACTCTAAAACAAAAACCAAAAATCAAAACTAGTAACTCATTTTTTTCCCCCAACAGTGTGTGCCCATCACTGTTATCCCCCACACTATAACAGCCCTTTGCAATTGAGCCTGATGGTTGGCTTCTTTGCTCCTCACTCCCCCACCCCTGCCAGTCACCTCTGCAGGAAGTCCCAGGTTCTGGACTCACCTTATCAGTGCTCCTCTATTGTGCCTTGCCTCATCCTTACACTCTGCTAAGTTTGTTTGCTCCCACTCCAGAAATAAGAGGTTTTTACGTTTTCCCAAGTTCCTCTTATAAGAGATCTCTGCTAATTAACCTAAAAAAAAAAAAGTTCTGACTAGTCTCTCATAATTATAAAATTTAAAAAGTCACCATAATTTGGCCTGATAAAAATATATTTGAGTGCACTCTTATTTTATGAAGATGTCTATGTGTCCTGTATGTACTTGTTTGTTTTTATGTCATTCTGTAAACAGCTGTTCCTTTTTTATTTGAGCTCTAAAATATAGACTTAAAAGCATGCTTTCTCCTGGGTTACCAGCTGGTCTAGGTAATATCAAAATTAATTTATAATTAAATAACCATTAAAATGGAAAAAGATTGTCATTGGACAGGACTCTCAGTTGACAAATAGAGGGTGGCCAACCTTTGTTCCTCAGTGGAGAGCCCCCAATAATCTCCTTAAAAGACACACCCAATAATTTGATCATTGTTTAAAAGACAAAAGTTCTCAAAAATAAGGTTTTCTCACAAACGATGCTTAATATATTAAACATATTCATGAACTCCAAAATACTATATACTACAATATAAATTTTCTTTCAGATTTAAATGTGCCTTTCTCTTATGCTCCAGGTATTTATAATAAGAGGTCCTTGTTAAGCCAACATGAGGTCATCAGCCAAATAATAATTTTCTAGCTCAATTTTATGTGATGTATTTCCTATGTATGTGACATTATATTTAGAGATACAGGTTCCTGTCAAGTCAACATGAGGTTATCAGCCAAGTAATAATTTTCTATCTGAAATGTATGTGATATATACCCTGTGTACACTTAGAGATGCTAAACAAAATGGAGATTTTATATGACTGTTAAGCTACACTACTATGTATGACTATTGATGTCAAATATTTCTACAAAATTATATAACTGTTGTTCATTACATTCTATAGGGATTTAACTGCTAAAATGTCCATGGTTGATAAATAATAGTTCTCTGGTTATACTGTATTTCAAAGTACTTGATACTAACACAAAGTTCTAATAATCAAGGGTATGACTCCAAACTAAACATATTAATATAGATACAGATTTCTCCCCCCAAAATTGTTATTAATTCCTATTTTATATCTCTATTTGTTCCTGACATTCATGCCAAGCTAAAAGGACAAATCTCGGTCCTCAAACTCCACAGGAAAACTTCTTCTAACTTTCTGTGTTTTCAATAATAGAGACCAAAATTAACTGTATATACTGCAACTTTTGGCTGCGACACTCAGGACTCCTATAAAAACAGGGCCTTGACAAGGTAACACTGGGCCTAAACAATGCTGCCACCCAAGCCAAGTGCGGTGAAGAAAGACCCTGGGCATGAGCTTGCCTCAACTTATAGTCATCACTTGGACATCTGCAAGCTGGAGGGTCATTGGAAATGTGAATGCCCTGTCTGCCAGAGAGCGGGTAAGTCATCCAGTTCCCTGCCCTCACAGAAAATTTTGCTTCAGCCAGATCCATATACTTGACCTGCTTGGTCTTGCCGCTGAAGAGCAACAACAGAGCTTGGGTTCTATGGCCTACATCAAGGCACCTTTGTCAGGAGTCCCGAGTCTCGCTAGACATCTCAGGTAAAAAAAAAAAAAAAAAACTCTTTTCTTGCTGACACAGAGACCACATACAGTGTTCTTCCTGAGTTCTAAAGTCATCATTTTAGCTCTAGAGTCTCCATAGTGGGTATTGATGGCCGACCTACAGGATCCCTTGAGACAGGCCCTTTCTTTACTGATGTCAGACACTGTTCTTTACTCTTAATTTCCTTGTCATTCCAATAGGTCCCATACCTCTCATGGGGAGAGACCTCCTCCAAAAACTCCACTTGTCTTTCACCTCTCTGTTCCCCCACAGCATACATCCTACAAACCCGACCTCAATGGACAGCCAGCTCCTCCCTTCTTCTTCCCATGTTGACCATGTACTCTGAGACACCTCCAGTCCCACTTGTGCCACACATGCTATTCATAGGCTAGTGTACCTCAAAGATTCTACAACATTTCTCTATTTTCTCCAATACCTGGTAGCCTCCAAACGAAAGACTCAAGCCCATCATTCTTTGCCTCCTTATTAATAGTTTTCTTAACACTGTCCACTCACTATATAATACCCTCATTCTTTCTGTACTCAAACCCAATGACTCCTATTATTTAGTTCAAGACCTCAGAAACCCTATACTATGCCCTCTCATGCCCCTCCTTCCACTGCTCATTTTACAGTCTTATACCTTAAAGATACCTTCTTCACCATTCCTTTGCACTCAGATTGCCAAGACTCTTTTTACCTTCTCATGGACTGATCTAGACACTCCAATCTCAGCAGCTTACATAAACAGTCCTACCTCAAGGGTTCAGAGATAGTCCTCACTTCTTTAGCCAAGCCCCTGCTGCTGACCTCGAGACCCTTGATCTCTAGCCCAGCCACTTCTTCAGTATATCAGTGACCTCCTCCTTTACTACCCCTCTCATGCCCTGGCCCTAAAACACACAGCTACTCTTCTCAGTTTTCTGCCAGGATGAGGTTACAGAGTCTCTCCAAAGCTTAGATAGCTTCATCAAAAGTCAAATATCTAAGACTCACCCTCACTCCCACTACTCGTACAATCACTGCTGATCACAAAGCCCTCTGTACCCACAACAAAATAACAGATTTTATCCTTCCTTTGTCTGGCTAATTTCTGCTTCTGGGTTTCCAAACTCTTCTCTAGCACAGCCTCTCTATAAAACATCAAAATGTTCATTGTTAAGATCCCTTGGCCTATATATTACTCCTTTTACAAGCTGCAATAGGCCTTCCTAGGCACCCCAGCTCTCTCTTTGCCCAACCCAACTCAGCCTTTTACCTACCCTATACACTTCTTTTCAGGGTCACACTATAGTAAACATTTTACAGCCTAAAGGGGACCATCTTTTCAGGCAGAAGCCTACCTTTCTAAATAACTATAAACAACATAGTTGGCAGATAAGACTCCATGTCTCCATACCCAACAGCTGCCACACTATATAACAAATACACTTAATCTTCATAGTAGATCCTTCTATTACTATTTCTACCTGTAGCCCTCTTAATCCCACCACCTTCTATACCTCCTATGAGGCCCCTCAGTACAGTTGTGTCAAGGTCCTACAGATGACCCTAACGCCCTTTCCTCACATTGATATAAAAAAACAAAGATAGATACTCCTCTTCAACGTAGTCATAATAAAATGACACAGATTATAGACCCCTTTTGCTTCCCTCCCTGTGTCCTTTAATCATGATGACATGTACTCATAACATGCTGTCTTTTTAAACTTTTTAAGGTTTCTTCAATTTCTGATGCAAGCAGTCACTAATGATAAACTTCTGGTCCTAGCTGAGACACCTGGCACTGACCTCTACATGGGCAAGAACTGTCATCCTGTCAACTCCCCTCACCCCCAAGACGACGCCCCAGTTCAGCAGGAAGCAGTCTAAGAGACACGTCGCCCCTTGTATAACAACCAAAAGATGGGAATGATAGGTTCTGGCCCTAGTATGAGTTGCTGAATCGTTATGGTGGTCATCTAATATGGCTGAAGCCCTTAAAACAACAGCTTATCTTCCCAAAGACCACCTCCCCCTTCTTCTCCAACTCAGCCCAGGGTCCAATTTCCTTCCACTTGTCCCGCCACCTCTGGGAAGGCCCCAATCAGCTCCTCAGGTGGATCTAAACATCCTCCTCAAATCCCACCCTTGATAAATGGTCATAAAAGCCTCAGCCTCCCTTTGTTCTAATTCAGAGAATTACTTATCTTTCCCGAATTCTCTCCATGTCCTCCAGGAGAATAAAGCCCTTTTCTCTTTTCAAATAAATAAATAAATAAATAAATAAATAAATAAATAAATAAATAAAAAGAAACTTACTTTTACTTGGTTTCAGCAATAAGCTCCTTAGTGCAGGTGGTTTTGTGGAGCAGCAAGACTCAAGTTTAGTTGCTTTTTAGGCTGGATGTTTTTAGCTTTGGATACTAGGAGTGACTCTTTGATCTTTTCCTTTAGGAGAAGGAACAGCAGCAAATAAAATATTAAAAAAATAGAAAATTCCATTTTTTGTCAAAAATATATTCCTCAAAGTTTTTAAGGAGCTGAATTCCTCTGTAATTTTTTTATTTTTATATTTTAAATTCATTTTAATGACATAAAAAGATAAAATAGTGATGAAACAGTTTCCAATCAGGTTAGTAGGATGGTCACAATAGTTAATATATTGCATGTTGTTGTCTTTGTAGTACTTATTCATTTATTTTTTTCTTGTTTCAGAACCTTTGTTTGTTTATTCACTCATTTTTATGGCTGGCTCAGCGCACCCCAAGGGCAGGGCTGGCACAGCATGTGGTGCCAGGGATCGAACCGTGGTCCCTGAAGCCGCCCAAGCTTTTCCAAGCAGGTGCTTTAGACCACTGAGCCATCCCGCCAGGCCCCTGTAGTAGTTATTCAGAGGACAAGATGAAGAGATGATATCTTGTCTAAATAATATTAGTACAGGGGCTAGGGATATAGCTCTGTGGCACAAGTGCCTGCCTGGCAAGTGCAAGGTCATGAGTTTGAACCCCGATCCTGAAAAAATAAATAAATAAATAAATAATATTAGCACAAACTTTTATTCTCAAGAGAAACTAAGAGAAAGTAGCTGTGTATCTATCCTAACTCTCTCTTGTGATATATATATATATATATATATATATATTTGGGGGTGTTATGCTTTATGTCTAGTTTCCCCCCAAAACCTCATGTAGTCTTTGGGGTGGGGACTTCTGGAGTTTGAGACTTGATCCGTGACCCCTGGGATTATGGGTTTTAGTACTGATGGGATTATGGGTCGAAGTACTTCTGGGATTGTGGGTGTAGCCTAGGGCAGGAGCTAAGGCGGAGAGCCTGAAGGTAATATGAAGAGAGACAGAGACAAACTGGAGCTGTTGCTGCTGCTCTGCTGCCCTGATTGATTGGCTGCCTCTGCCACCATTTTGTTGCTGTTCGGCCGCCATGAACTGGATGCTCTCTGCTCTGTTCCACTCAGCCTTGGGCCAGCCGAGTATGGACTGAAACCTCCACAAACTGTGAGCTAAATAAACCTTTACTTCCTGCATCTTGAGTGTCTGGTATTTCTCCAAGAAACGAGTAAAAAGTAACTAAGACAGGGGGTAAGATGGCTTGAATTTTTTAGATGTGAGGGAGGGGGAAATAACAAATACTTTTTCTGTAGCACTTCTATAAAACATAGTGAAAGACTTTAGCATGGCTAAATAATTTTACTGGTATGCTCCTTCAAACTTTAGGGTTCTCAAATCCTATAGGGTTTATATTTTTAACTACATTCTGGGTTATTTTATAATTCTTAAATTAGTGAGAATAATGTAAATATGCTTGTCCAGAAGGCTCTTAAGAGATGGTTAAGTCCTGTAAAAATATTGTTGAAACTGTTATCTCTTACATTTCATAGGAAATGAATTAGAGTTTCACCCATGAGCAAAACTGTGTCATTCATTTCATTATCGGTCATCTCCACACAGGCACGGACTCCATTTAAACCTATTTTAACTCCTTTTTGTTTCTTGTCTTAGGCAGTGAACTAAGAAAATTCCTTTTTGGCACTATGCATGTACAATAATTTTACTTTTGAAGATTTTTCTATACAAGTGCATAACCATAAATTGTAGAAACATAAAATATTTATTTTGGTTATAATGGCATGCAATGCATGTGAATATTCTGTGGTGAGCAGGGAATCTGTACTGTAGACAGCTTTCCAGTTATGGTTTCCACATTGAAGACTGAGCAGCATTGCTTGAGAGTACCTGGTGGTCATATTAAAATGAAAACTAAGATTCAGTAGCGGGGCCCGGCAGGATGGCTCAGTGGTCTAAAGTGCCTGCTTAGGAAAGCTTGGGCAGCTGCAGGGACTGCGGTTCGATCTCCAGCACCACACGCTGCGCCAGCTCTGCCCTCAGGGCAGGCTGAGCCAGCCATAAAAATAAATAAATAAACAAACAAAAGTTCTGAAACAAGAAAAATAAAATAAAATAAAATAAAATAAATAAATACATTTAAAAAAAAGATTCAGTAAATTTGAGTCTGGATCTAAGACGCTTCCTGTGGACCTGTGTTGTATGATATGTATTGGTGCCAAAAGAAACAACGCAAAGACCCGATGAATGTAGCTTCAGAGGACTCACTAAGATTTGTTTCTCTCAAAGTGAGCCCAGAGCCTCAGAAGACTCTTCTTTTTATTCAGCATTAAAAACAAACCAAAATAAAACAAAACAACAACAACAAAAAAAAATGGCTAAGGAGTATATGTCACTACTTTAATAGATACAACATATTCCAGACACGTAGCTCACACAAATGCTAACTGATAATACTTCAAGCAGGTGAGGAGGCAACCATTGGTGTCACATAGCAGTTAAACAAAGAACAGGGCACCCACAGGATGAGCCGTCATCCACAGCCTTGATCCCCAGCTTTCTGAGACTCCCAAGTAACAGAAGGCAGCCTTCCCTGGGTTCTGTCCATAATTCAAGGACAGGACACCCGCAGGAGGAGCCACCACCTGCAACTCCAAGCCCCAGGTTTCCAGGACTCTTGAGCAACAGAAGGCAGCCCTCGCTGGGCTCTGTCTATAATTCACCACTTCTAGGTACACCAACTGGTCTTCAATCTTGTCTCTATGTCACTACAGAACTGCCTTTAAGTAGCAGGAGCCTTGGAGAACAGACCGTCCATAGAAGGGAATTAGGGCCTGGATGCTTCCTTGAATGTGTTCTCTATATGTTGATTCAGAAGTTAACTGCAAAAAAATATAAAACAAAAAGTCAGTTTGGAATTTTATTTGGAATGAAGACCTAGAAAACTATAAGGAAACTTATTGAAGTATTAACATTAAATACAGACTGAGGAGCAATTTGATGAACATACTTTCAAATAAGAACATGAAGAATACTGTCCAAAGAGCGAAGCTAAAATCCGTGTTTGAGAAAGTGGTACCCTAGTAGGGGCCCAAGCTTCGGGCTATGAGTGCAGTCTGTCGCCTCAAGTCACTGACTACCGAGTTAGCATATAGGTGCTGACTTCCTGCCTGCCACTGTCAGCTGTGCATCCTGCGACATCCTCAGCAAGGTGGCCTCACCATAACCTGTGCTGTGCGTAATTTAGAATTCCCCTTTCCCTTCCTGTTTTGTTAACTTAAGCCATGCCTAGATGGGTTGTCAGAGCCCATATTGGCCCTCTGCTGTCACATAATCTTTCTTCCTCATCCAAAGAGCTTGTGTTTCTTTCAGGGTTTTCAGCCCCCACTTGTATAATGCACTGGTGACCTTAGCTTCATTGGTATTCTGTAAATGTCAAAGATATGCTTGCCTCAGCTGTCTGGGCCCTGTTGAGCAGGTGGAAAAATGACCAGTGGAGAATGAATTGTTAAGACCTCTACAGTGAAAAGATTGATGCAATTAATTTTTCATTATGCACAGTGTCTGCAGATTCTAATCAGTTTAGATTGTTCTCCCTTTGAGGCACAAATAAAATGCAAATGGATTTGGAATGAGACTGAGCATTCTTTATGGTATGGACTTTCTAAAGCTGTAGGCTGGCTCAGAGCTAATCTGTAGTGTTCAAAATCATTCAGGAGTTAGACTCTGGTGGGCTAATGCAAGCTCTGTCTGGAAACTCCCAGGTGGTGGCATTTGCATTGATAACATGAATGCTAGGCTTCAGAGGCTCGGGTAACAAGCCTGAGTCTTCTGGACAGCCTTACTGAACTGAAAATAGGACTCTTTTTACCAATTGTCAATTAATACTTTATGAATAACCCAAAGTTCATTAGGAATAAAATTTGATCTTTAGAATAGATGTAAATAACTTCCTAAAACAGGGTAATAGCTTTTGATTATTTAAATTCAAATGATAGGAATTACCTCATGATAGTTGGATTTTTTTAAGGTAACATATCTTATAAAAAGGTAGAGACAATCTTGAGCGATACTACAGTTCAGTGCACAAAGCAGAAGAGTATCTTTCTAGTTATATTAAATATGAAGCAATAGGGAACCGTCTGAGTAAAGCTGTTATTACTTGAAATAATAGGTCTTGGGGTATATAGGGACAAATTTTCAAACCTAAGGGTCAGATATGTTGGAATGATTGTGATTCGTGAGAGACAATGGAAAAAGAAGAGGAAACGTGTGGAGATGCTAGGAATAGGCCGGTCTTCAGGAGTTAGAAAAGGAAATCCTCACAACAGGTAGAAAATAAGGATCCAGTGCAAAGGAGGGAATGAAACTAAGATGAAAATGAAGAGAACCAAAGAGACACTGAACAGGAGCAGAGGAGGAGAAACCAGTACATTTGGTACTGTTTAAGCAGAAGTGTTTTGAGAAAACATGAAAGAAAGAATTTTAAATCTGGAAATACTTGGTCTTTGATGACAGTAGATATCAAGGAAGGAAGTAACTTGAAACTAAAGAAGACTTCACAGAGGCCCGGCAGGATGGCTCAGTGGTCTAAAGAGCCTGCTTAGGAAAGCTTAGGCAGCTGCAGGGACCGAGGTTTGATCCCTGGCACCACATGCTGCACCAGCCCTGCCCTCAGGGCAGGCTGAGCTGGCCATAAAAATAAATAAACAAACATACAAAAGTTCTGAAACAAGAAAAGTAAAATAAAATAAAATAAATCAAAAAAAAGAGAAGACTTCACATGTAGTTATGTGTTTGTATTGTTATTTTAATGCGTCAAAATATTCTGACCAATGGGTCTTCAATGAGTAAAATATCACCACAGAGTACTTTAGCGAATCCCAAGGTGTTTTTTTTCATGGCTGTCAGAAAACAGGCAGGCAACTGTGCTGACCTTCATTAGTTAGAGGCTGGAGCTGTTAGATATCTTACAATGCACGAAGCAAAACCAATCTTAACTTTTAAATATGTCAAAATTGCCTTTCTTATGTAGCTATGTACAGAAATATAACTGTATGAACCCAGATCCAATATTGAACTAAAATCACTACTAAATATGTTGATTTGTAACAGCATGAAACACATACTTTTCCAGAAATATAATTCTCAAGTAAAAAATATACCTTATTTTATTTGGAAAATAAAAAACTACATTTTTCAGAAAATCACCAATAGCCAAGGCCTCCGACTATGATTTTTGGTGTCACAATGCATGGAGCTGCATCAGTCTCTGCAGCTAGAGATAGTCACACATGTACCAATGCAAAAATCACCTAATCCATTGTACTTCTCACCGTAGACATGCTAAGAATTTTCAATTTTTTGGATCTTTTATTTATTTTATACAAGTTCTCATTATGCAGTTCAGACTAATGATACTCTTGTCTCAGCCTCCCCAGCACTGGGATTACAGGCATACACCACCACACCCAGTTTTGGTGGCTAGTTAGGTTTGGAGCAGCATAGCATGTGGTACAGGGCTTTGAACCAAGGCCCTCGAGCTTGTCAGGCAGGTGCTCAGATCATGGAACTGTCTCCCCAGACCATGCTAATAATTTTTAATCTGAAACAACATATCTTGAAAACCACTACTGTCATTATGCAGTCATATGATGCTTACTGATCTATATATATTCTGAGAAACATGTCATGAAGAGCCAGCCAAATATCGCAGAGGATCATAGTGCCTGCAAGCAGGTGCAGGGGCCAGGAATTTAATCCCTGGGTCTGCCATGCTGGCGCCACCCCCACGGAGCGCTGAGATAGCAGTTGACACTGGGCATGGTGGCATGTGCCTGTAATCCCAGCTCTTTGGAGGCTGTAAAAAGACTGATCGCTATGAGTCCAATCTAGTCGTGAGACCCTGAACATCCTATGGACCTTCTGTAAAAATAAAAAGAGAGAGAGAGAGAGAGAGAAACTCATTTTGAAATGACTTTGTTACGCAAGCATCCAGAGTTTCCTTATACCCACATAGACAGTATGGTTTACCACATACCTAGACTGTATGGTATACACCACCACAGATATGAAGTCATTTACCAAAGGAGGGTAAATGACAGAATGTTATTAAATTACAAAATAGAGTATTTTATTTTATAATAAACAGACATCCTATGCATTGATTCAGACTCCCTGTCAGCAGCCCTTCTTGTAACATATATACACATGCCATATATCTATATCTTTATCTATACACATACACTATTACATTATCCCAAACTGAATGTCTTGTTGGGTCTCGTTATTGACAGCATAGTTGCTTGAGCTGTTATATATCAGCATCACTGGGACACTTGTTAAAAATGAGATCTCAGGGTTTTTCCTGCTTTCTGCCACCTTGGCTGTGAGTGAAACACCTCTTCTGGTGAATAGTTATAGCAGCCTCTGGAACTGGAAGCCCAAATCAGCATATTCTTTGCTTATGAGCATCCAGTATTTGCCCAGCCATGCAAAATGGGTGGATACAGACACAGAGAATGTAAATACCTTCTATTCTAGCATAAGAATTCGTGTTTTAAAATACGCATTTTTCAAAAGGGAAATGAAAAGAACAGTTACACCTCTGAGTTGTAATAATGTTACAGTTGGTTGAGGTTATTCTATTAAGGAAGACAGACACTTCTTGTAAGTGCACTATAGCCTAAGTGGACCATTTGTAAAAAAAAAAGGTGACTCTGTGCTAGGCCTAAACATTAAGCACTGCTCCACAGTCAGAGATGCTTCCAGTCTGGGGCCCTCCATTCACAGTAAGTGCCTTATACACCTGTGTCAGTTTTAGTTGCATATCATATTTTTTGCTGGATCTCATTGTATGTTTAAATATGTGTACACTGATATCACAGTCACCATTGCCTATGGTGTCCAGCACAGTAAACTGCTGGCCAGGCTTATAGCCTAAGAGGAACAGGTACCTCGGGTGCCCAGGATGGGGAGCACTAGTACCATCTAGTTAGTGTAAATGTACTCTAAGTTGCCTGGACTGTGATGAAATCATTTAAAAATGTGTTTCTCAGGCCTGCAAGATAGCTCAGCAGTCTAAAGTACCTGCTTAGGCAAACTTAGGCAACCACAGGGACCGTGGTTTGATCCCCAGCATCACATGCTGCGTCAGCCCCACCCCCAGGGCAGGCTGAGCCGGCCATAACAGAAAGAAAGACAGACAGAAAGAAAGAAAGAAAGAAAGAAAGAAAGAAAGAAAGAAAGAAAGAAAGAAAAAAAGAAAGAAAGTTTTAAAAAAACAAGTTTCTCACTGTGTCCTTAGTGTAAGACCCAACTGTGTTCAGCGAGAACAAGGTCAAGTCAGTTGTTGCTCTGACAGTTTGATGGAGATTTCTGTGTTCAGAGCACCTGTGTGGATTCAGCTCACCGCTTAAGCAAACTGTAAAGGAGATAACATAAAAGCTTTCACAAGAGGTAAGAAAGAACTTCAAATGTAATGAACACAGTTTCATTCTAAGATCTGCAGTTGTGATGCCCTCTGCCTTAACTTGTTCTGCTTTAGAATAACCTGACAATTTCAGTTCATACTGTCTCTTGTCCCGCTTACCATTATACAATAACTTTCTCGCACATAAGGCCTGAAAGGTCAAAAACATCATACAAAGTCTGGTGTAAAATATAATATCTGAAAAGCCCTTGGTAGTAAAGATTGACGGCTCTCTTATTCTTAGATGTGTTTCTGTAAAGGCAAAGCACGACATTTACAATGAGGTAATTTAGACGCTAGAACTGAAATGTATTAGAGAGTGAGATGGTAAGAACGATGACAGATTTTGCTTAATGTCTCAATTCTTTTATTAGATTTATCCCTAAACTACCATGAAAAGGTATTATAAAATTTCTAAAGTATATGTCACTTACTGCTTTTTTGGAATTGTATTGTTGGATGTTAGCTCTGTGAAAGACTGACTTGAAGAGGAACTCATGAAATTACTAAATAATAACCACAAAGGCACTTCAAAGTCTTAAATGAAACTTTCTGCTGTTTGTTTGTTTGTGGCATTTTTTTTTTTTTTTTTTTTTTGTACAAAGTATAGAACTCAGAACCTCTCCAGGCAGGCCTTTATGACATTTCTTTTTAAAATCAATTTAGAATAAAGCAGGCACTGAGGTTATCAGATTTAAATAGTTGGAAATAAACAGTGTTTCTAATTAAGATGCTTTTGTCACATGGAAAGAGAAGTTCGCCAAGTTGGAATCCGGTCGTGAGCCGCATCCCCGTGTTGCAGAGGAGGACCCGCTGCCAGGAGCCTCTGCCCACTGCGCCCGTGAGTCAGGCCTCGCGCCAGCAGGTGCAGCAGCTCCCTCAGGTGATGGAGTCTATTTTGTGGACTGCCCACTGATGCGTTTCTCCGAAAGTGTTCTAATCGCAGCATGACGTCTGGATATTAGATGGGATAACTAGACAAGAGGCCTCTCTGTGGCACATAGCACACTAATCCAAGCAATGTTTGCCCAGTGTCACTGGGGTCACCTGCTTCCTGCTGCTCTCATCTTCCTGTCAGTATGAGGGTTTGTGTAAACAGGAAAAAAGTAGAAAGATGTTAGAAGCTGAGCAATATCCCTGTTTAATAAATCAATTTCTGGAAAAAGCACCTCACCTAACCACATATTATAAAGCACAATATTTGACAAAATCTATAACATATTTGTAATAATCAGTCATACGTAAAATTAATTTCATTTTCAAAAGAGTTAAGGACTTAAAAGAACAAAATCTTGAACAAAATTAAGAAAGATAAGCTTTTGTATATATTTTACTTATAATAAATATTAGAATTATTAAAATAATGCCACATATACATATATATTAAGATTCAATTCTTAGAGAAAAATATTAGTTCTAAGAGATAAACAGTATAAGTATACACACATAAAGAGAAATTTGTTCATATATTTTAAAATGAATGAGGTGATGATGAATAATGTATTTAGGTTCTTTTGGATAAGTTAAAAGTCACCTCAGATTTCTGTTGGGAAATCCCAGTAACTACAAGATGCTAAAAGCCGCAATCTTCTCAGTTAGAGGAGGATGATTTCATGGAACTAATGAGTCTTAAACTCAAGGCCCATCATGGGTACCCTTTCCCCCAGGAGACTGGCAGTAACCCCAAACATGTGTCCCTCAAGCTATACACTTCTCCTTAATGTTTTTGTTTTGTTTTATTATTTGGTCTACAGGGTCTCACTATACACATTGGAAGTCTAGCGACCTTCCTTTTTTCAGCTTCCCAAGCACTAGGATTACAGGTGTGTGTCACCCGGCCCTGGCTAGGTCGCCATCCTCCTCGGGGGCGGAGCTGTTCCAGGATCAAACTCCGACTGCTGCGCTCCTCCTTAACAGCTGAGCTATCTCGCCAGCTCTCTTTCTCATTTTTTTTTTTTTTTTTTTTTTTTAGAAAATATGTTACTCTAACTGCCCTGTCACATATCTGATTCTATTTATCAGATGTAATGAACTTTCTGCCTGGGAGTTTAAAGGGGCCTTGGGAATTTCATGCTCCAAAGGGAATTAAGTAGGTAATGCATTTAGCTTGGGTTTAATGAGATAAATTTATGTAATCCAAACTGACTTGGTGGACAGTTGTCCCTACTAGCTATTCTAGCATAAGACTCGCTTCCTTGTGTGCTCTTACAGCTCACAGTGACAACTTCACCAGGGCCAGTAAGGAGCCAAAGAGCCTAGGGTGAAGTGAACATGCACAGTGCACCCTGGTGCCGCAGTGAGCTGACAGTGGCAGGAAGGAAGCATGGTAAGGTGCGGGCGTGGAGGCTGGAACGAGAGACATTCTCTCTAGATAGATAGATAGATAGATAGATAGATAGATAGATAGATAGATAGATGATACATAGACAAGAGATCAGAAAATATTTATTAATTTCCATGTTAAGCTTAAATTCTCTTATCAAGAATATACCTGATAATGCTGATCTATTAAAATGTACTAGAACATTTTAAAAAACACAGTTTCTCTGTGTAATCAAGACTGTGCTCATGAAATCTTTGCCTATGCCTCTGTTTTCTTTTTTTTTTTTTTTAAACACTTTTTTCTTTTTTTTTTTTTTTCTTTTATTTAATTTTATTTATTTATTTTTTTCTTGTTTCAGAACCTTTTTTGTTTATTCACTCATTTTTATGGCCGGCTCAGCCCACCCCAAGGGCAGGGCTGGCGTAGCATGTGGTGCTGGGGATCGAACCGTGGTCCCTGAAGCCGCCCAAGCTTTCCCAAGCAGGCGCTTTAGACCACTGAGCCATCCCGCCGGGCCCCTATGCCTCTGTTTTCAAGAGTTCTACCATTATCTCTTCCAGCAAGCTCAGTGATTCTGTTTTAAGTTTTAAATCTTTGATCCATTTTGGTTTTAGTTAAGCACATGGTGACAGGCAATGGTTTCATTGTAATCTTCACTATGTGCAATGCAGTTTCACTAGCACCATTTTTTCCAGTTAGAAGATTTGAATCCTTTGTTATAGATAAGGTGTCTGGGTGAGGGTGGATTCGTATCTGTCTCTTATAAATTGTTTCATTGATCTTGGTGCCTTTTTTTTTCTTTCAATATCATGCTGATTTTGTCATGGTAGCTTTGAAATATAAATTCAATTCATGAGTGTAATGCTTCCTGTCTTGCCTTTATTACCCAGGCTAGCCTTTGTTACTGTAGGTAGGTACTGGTCCACATGAATTTTAGGATTGCGTTCCCTAGTTCTGTGTGATATGCTAGCACTACCTGATTAGGAGTGTACTAAATCTGAGCAAGAATGTTGGGAGTATGGACACTTACCATGTTGGTTCTTCCTACCTGAGTCCAAGGGCCATCCTGGCATCTTCTGATGTCTTTCCTCTCCCTTTTCAGATTACTATAGTTTTCAGTGTGGAGATCTTTTCCTTCTTTTGTTGGATTTATTCCTGAGTATTTCATTTTTATGATATTAAAGAGATGCTATCTCCCTAATTTCTTTCTCAGTGACTTTGTTTGTGTAGAGGAAGGCTATTGATTTTTTGAGTGTTGACATTTATCCAACTGGGTGACTGAGTTTATGAGTTTAGTTAGGTCTAGGCATCCTCTGGTGGACTTTTGGGGTCATCTATATAGAGTACTGCAAATAACCATTACTTAATTTCTTCTTTTCCAAAATTTCATTCCTTAAAAGGAATAATTGCCTAGTTGCTCTTGCTAAAGTTTCCAGAACTCACTGAATTGGAGTGCTGAGGGGACATCCTTGTCTTTTTCCTGATTTTAGAGAAAAAGCTTTCTTTTTTTTTTTTTTTTTTTTGAAAGGAAAATTTAGTTCTTTTTTGTCTATTGATTTGCTTATTTACTTGGTGCAGGGTCTCTCTGTATAGCTCAGACTCATAGTGATCCTCTTGTCTCAGCCTCTCCAGTGCTAGGATTAGAGGCAGGTGCCACCAGGCCCAATTTTGGTAGCTGGCATGACACTCCTGGAGTTCCAGGGCTGGCACGGCACGGGGCTGAAGGGGCAAAATTAGGTCTTTTTGCTTGCTAGATGGGTAGTTAGACCACTGAGCTACTTCCCTGGCCTGGAAGCTTTCGGTTTTTAAGCATTTAGTATGATGATAGCTGTTGGCTTATATAGTTGACTGTGGTGGACTGATGATGATCAACTTCAGCTAAATTGAACCAGTGTGGCACTGGGTGTGTCTCTTATGATGCTGGCACCATAGGAGTCAAAGCTGGAGAGGAAGAAGTGAGGGTCTAAGCAGCTGTGCATGCTCTTGGTGGAGCTTGCCAGGCTGGCTTTACTGATGAACTCCATTATTATCTTTGGGACCTTGTGCTCACTAAGAACGGCTTGGTTAACTTTGGGGGAGCTCTGGTCCTCACACTGAGCATCAATTCTTGGCTCTGGAGGGGAAGATGGTGCACACATCCATCTCCTGGAAAGGCTGGTCATGTTGGCTTTCTTGATGGGAACTTGGTTTTCCTCATCATCTGATGAACTCGAGAGCTTGCTATTGCTGAGTGGGCCTGTGGTTCTTCTGAGGATAATGCTGGTTCTTACTGTGCACATTGTTTACTAGTTCCATTTCAGTGCCCTCTGTCTGCTAGTACAGACCATTCATCCCACTGACTTCCATTACTGACCTTTGGGCCTTCCCAGAAAAGATCTGTGCCCTGAGCCCACATGAGGCACTGCCATAGGCTCTTGGCATCCAGTTGGATTTGGGGACATTGTTATGGGAGATAGATCCTAAGCTAGGCTCAGGCAGGACATGCCATGGATGCAGGCCTTCAGCTTCAGTCATTATCTCCACTATGTGGGCAGATTTCCTGTATTCTTTGTATATGGTTCTTTGTGCAACTTTTTAAAAATGTGCTCCGTGTTGTATTCTTTCTTCTTCTAAACTCCAAGCCATGACAGTGGCTCTTTTCAGATTATAATGAAGGCCACCTAGTGCCCAATTTGTTGTAAGATAGTTTTTTTTAGATAGTTTTTTTTTTTTTTTAAATCATGAGCATGTGTTGGACTTTCTCAAAAGCTCTCTCTATGTCTATTCAAATGGTCCAGCAACTTTTGTCTTGATAATCAACAACTAGCATCTCATCATATTTAAAAGCACAGTAAAAGAACTCACCAACAGGGTGAAAGGGTAACCCATGGAGTGGGTACAAAGTTACCCTGCTGTTCCTCAGATAAAGGACTAATATCCAGAGCATAGAGAGAAATTAAAAAAAGAAATTTATGCCCCTAAATTTAAAGACCCAATGCAAGAATGTGGAGCTGAAATGAATACATTCTCAGATGAAGAAATAAAAATGCAAAATAAATATATCAAAAATCATTCCAGATCATCAGTCATTTAAGAGGTGCAAATTAAAACAACAGTGATACAGCATTGTTGAAATCAATATGGAGAGTCCTCAAAATACTAGAATTAGAGGTCCCTTTCCAACCTATTCTCCTTCTGGTATCATCCCAGAAGAATTAAAAACATCATACCACTAGGCATAGTGGTGCACGCCTGTAATCCCAGCACTTGGGAGGTTGAGGCAGGGGAATGGTGCAAGTTCGAGACCAGCCTGGGCTACAAAAGTGAGCTCGAGGCCAGCCTGAACTGCATAGCAAGGCCTTGTCTCAAAAAGACAAAAAAAAAATATCACGCCACTGTGATATATGTGCATCTATGTTTATGACTTCATAATTTGTAGTAGATAAATCCTAGGAAAAGTTCAAATGCCTATCAATGGATTTAAAAAAAAAAAAAGGATGTGGTATGTTTATATATTGGAGTACTACTCAGCTGTGAAAAATTATAAGCTTGAAACTTTCATTACAAGATAATTGTTTTACCTTTAATCCATTAAATAAAATAAAAAGGATAAAATGAAGATGAAGCTTTGTAAGTAAGGAGGGGAAGAGTGGTTAAAACAGTGGTTCTCAACATGTGGTCTCGACCCCAGTGGGGGTCGAATGACCAAAACACCGGGGTCCTCTAAAGTCATTCCGAATCATAAATGTAGCAAAATTACAGTTTTGAAACATCCACCAAAATTATTTTTTGGTTTGGGGTCACCGCAACATGAGGAACTGTATTTCAGGGTCACGGCACTAGAAAAGTTGAAAACCACTGGGTTAAAAGGAGGGATAGGAAATGTGAAAAAGAAAAATTAAGCTATATCATTGTTATGGTTTATGTCTAGTTGTCTCCTCAAAGCCTCATGTAATCATGAGGCGGGGACTTTTAAGTTTGAGACTTGACTATGATCCACTGGGATTATATGTTTTAGTACTGATGAGATTATGGGTCTGAGTACTGCTGGGAATTATAGGTGTGGCCTGAAGCAAATAGGCTAAGGCAGAGAGCCTGATGTAATTTAAAGAGACACAGAGAGACAGACTTGCAGTATTGCTCTCTGCTCCCATGGTTGTTCCGTTGCCTCTGTCACCATTGTTGCTCTTCTGCCACCATGAACTGCTGCTTTCTGCCATGTACCTCACTGCCTTAGATCCAGCCGAGTATAGACTGAAACCTCCAATAACTGTGAGCTAAATAAACCTTTCCTTCCTTCATTTTGGGTATAAGGTATTTGTCCCATCAACTAGAGAAAAGTAACTAGGACAATCATATTCAGGTACAAATTTCCTATGATGAGATTAAACAATGAAGAGACAGCTAGCAGAAAAGTTAGGAAACTTGCTAGGGGAAAAATCATACACTTATGTGCACAGGATGAATCAGAGGATGGTCCTAAGAATCTCAAATAGATTTTTGACTCTCAGAGTAGTATGTGAAAGATAAAAATCGTGCTTCAAATGCTTGTTACTCTTGTCTCCTAGATGTGTGCTGCTTCTAGTATAATTTGAAATGTTGCTGTACGCTCTTAAGTGAATGTTTGTTTTAAAAAGAAAACCAAAGAGAGTAATTAAAGCGAAAATAAGACAAGGAAAAATGTCCTGGGTTTGACCTGCTATAATTTTGTATATGCTTAAATTTATAAATTTCTGTGTAAAAAGAAAAAAAACATAATACTTTTTAGAATCACATTCTATAGAGATTTCTTAGAATATCAATGATTGATGGAAAATACTGGTTCCATGTTAAGTCTGAAGAATTTAATATTTAGAAAGACAACGATGATAAGCTCAAGTACCTATGTTATAGAGTAATAGTATCACTCAGCTTCTCTTCTGGAGAGTTAAGAACCTAAGTTTGCAAACCAAAAGTTAGAGAAAAAGAAGGTCTATAAGGATAGCAAATATTTTGGCCTAGCTCTTCAGGGTCAGTGAGGACTCAAGACATAAGAGACCCTGTACTGTAGCATCCTATAACTCAGTGGTATCCCAAATTTTCTGTTCAAGAAGATTATGGGGCCACAGAGGAAAGGGATTGATCTACAGTGTGCCTAAGGTGAGTCACCTAGAGAGAAAACATTCTCTCAGGCTTTCACAGAGAGCAAACTGGTCAAGTCATGGCCATAACTCATCCAGATGACTGCCACTGACAAAAGTTCTATAAAACGCTGTGCATGCTCTCAAGGTAAATCCCAAGGGGACTTGACTGACCTTGTCAGATATAAAAGTCACATGTTTTATTTTATAAGTCTTGCTTTAACTTGAACTTAACCATCCAGCAGAAAAGTTTAACCACGAGGAATAAAATGTAAAGCCAGATTACTGTGCTGAGCTACAAAATGCTCAAGTCAACAGCCTCTGACATTACCAGTTCTGCTAATAACCCACTAGTATTGTGAAATATTGCTCTATGTATACAATTACTTTCTCTTAGTTCAATGAGAAGAAATGGTTGTACCAACAGAGTTTACATGAGCTATCATGTCTGCATCTTGTACTCTGAACAACTACTATGAAGACAACAATATGCATTCTATCAATTATTGTGGTTGTCCTACTAATGTGTTTTGAAACTGTCTCAATATTATTTGTTTTTTTCAACATTATTTCTCTTTTTTTTCAATTCTTTTATTGTTTAAATTTAACAATGGCTATATTACATATTTTCAACATTGGATCAGTTTAGATTAATACATATAGGTATATAAGATTGATCAAACAATTAAACATTAACCTTTCTAAATCCACATTACTTTTTTTTTTCTTTTCCCCCTTTTTTTCTTTGAAAGTTGACATATTGCATATTGTCCTCACAATCATTCTATACAGTGCAGTGTGTGGGCATGACCCACCTCCCTATTAATGTTGCATAGAAAAAAGAAAGAAAGAAAGAAAAAAGAAAAAAAAAA